>JALCCG010000220.1:0-26971 GCA_023212695.1 Sporisorium sorghi | reverse complement strand
CTTTTTTTTTTTTCTTGCGTGGTGTTGGGAGCAGTATGTCGAGGTTGTTGGCGGATGATGTTTTGGAGGAGCGTGCTCGAGGTGAGTTGGTGAGTTGCGTGCGTCGTTCAAGGTGTTGCTTCTGAGCTGGAAGGAAGATCCTGTTCTGCAGGACACGAGCCTCGGACAAACGCTCAATTTTGGCTACGTGTCCACCTTTTCAAAAAAGTGCTTCGTGCGAACGACGCCGAAAATTCCACTCTCAGTGTCTGCAAATACCGACTTCGCTCTAACATTCTGAAAATTTAGGCTCATCTCGGCCTCACACCATCGCTGCATCTTGTACCAACGACTCACACACAAGCACATCGGCGTAGAAGCAATCACAGACATTCACTGAAGCAGCACAGTCGTCTGCACTGCGAAGGAGCTTAAGTGCAAGGCAAAACAAGTAACTAGCTACGGAGGGGAAAGCAGATCGAGCCAAGTCGGTCGGTGGTATATATACACGAGGAACGCCGGGGGGGGTCCTTTAGATGTGAGAAGATCAACACGGGCGATGTCGACAGCGGTGAACAAGTGCAAAACATCAGCAGTTGCAGGCGTCCTTCCTGCCGCCCTGCTGGTTGTTCTGCAGATCGACTCCGCCCGCTTGACCGGCACCGCTCGCCTGGCGCCCGCCGTTGCCCGCGCCACCCGCCGCGCCAGCAGCCGCGTTCCTCGCCAGGTGCAGATCGATCGGGATCTTTTTGGCAATTTCGGTGAACACCTCGACCACACCCTCGCCCGTCTTGGCCGACGTCTCGAAGAACAGCAGCCCGGCCTCCTTGGCGTACGCCTCGGCCTCGTCCTTGGGCACCGCGCGCAACGACTCACCCGCAGATGCCGCTTCCGGTGTCGTCGTCGCCGTCTCGTCGTCGTCATCGCCTTCCTCGTCGTCGTTGGCTGCAGCGGAGGAAGAGGAAGCCTCGTTGAGCAGGTCGATCTTGTTGCCGACGAGCGCGATGACAATGTTCGGGTTGGCCTGGCGCTGCAGCTCCTTGACCCACGATTTGGCCTTTTCGAACGAGCTGGCTTTGGTCACGTCGTAGATCACCGCAGACGCCTGTGCGTTGCGGTAGTACATGGGTGCGAGCGAGTGGAAGCGCTCCTGTCCCGCCGTGTCCCAGATTTCAAACTTGATCAGGCGGTCTTCCAGTCGGCATTTTTGCTGTAGTGGGGAGGTGCGAGGAGAGAAGGTTGACAAGGGTCAGTTGTCATTTTGCCACGAGAGCGAGCATTCAAGCTGAGCATACTCACAGTGAGGAAAGCCGCGCCGATCGTAGGCTCCTTGTTCTCCTGGAAGTCGTTCTGAACGAATCGAAGCACCACGGACGACTTGCCGACCGCAGCCTCGCCTGTTGAGTAGCAATGGAAGCCACGGAGTGCGATCGATCCAGATGGAAGCGGTGATGCGGAAAGAACAGATGGCATGAAGCGAGATATGGTCAGTAACAGAGCATTCTTGCAATGCATTCAAGCTTGCGAGTCTCGACATTCAATGCATACCTAGAAGGACAAGCTTGGTCTGGAACGGCTTCTGAGGCGCAGCAGCGGCAGCAGCCTCGCCAGCAGCGTTGTTGGAAGCAGACATTGTGAAGGAGAAGAGAACCGACGTTCCTGACGTTTTCGAAGAGATTTAGACGATATGCGTGGATGCTATCGCAAGGCTGAGTCGTTGTTCGGCGCCAGGTCGAGAACAGATGCTTTGCTGGTGATACGACGCTCGAATCTAGAATGCCGGTAGATCGAAGCGCAATGCGAAGTGAGAGAGGTAGGATGATGCTGGGGATGGTGAAAGGATCGAGTGCGAGTGGATACGTCGAGGGTCGTCAGCAAGGTGCAGCACGAGCAGCGTGTGTGAAGTGAGTGTGGAGTGACTGCAGCCCGCGCGGGAACCGTTTCCAAAAAAGCACACAGGCACAGCAGCGGCGAGTGTGGCGCAGCAAGCACAAGCCGAAAAGAACGTTTTTTTTTTTTTTTTTTTTTTTTTTTTTTTTTTTTTTTTTTTTTTTTTTTTTGGGCGAGCAGCAGGGCGTAAGGGGAGCGAGCGAGCGAGAGATTTCAAGAGATTACGCTTGGCTCTCTCTCGCTGTCGCTCTTCGCTTGATGAGCGATTTTGCCCCACGTTACGCCAGAGTGCAGATTGCGGTCTAACACTTTTGGTAAAATTCGCCATCGCTGCCTTTCCTCACACACACACTCAGAGACCGATCCGAACCGCACACGATGTGTCTTTGAAGAAGGGCATGGGCACGATTGAAGAAGAGCTAGAAGTACATTGCGATGCACGACAAAACGAGGAGGCTCGAAGAATGGTACAAGAGAGACGATGGGAAGCGGGACAAGTCATCAACAGTATCGAGCAGACTCAATCCGACTCGTCGTCGTTCTTAGCAGCGATCTTTCTGCGCTTGCCTCCCCTGTTATCCCCCGCCGCCGCTGCTGTTGTTGCCGCGCCACTGGCAGTGTCGGTCTCGACGGGATCGGGCACCTTGGCCACGATGTCCTTGAGAAAGTCGAACGTCTCGTTGGTGTGCACCGTGCGCTTGCTGTCTCCATCCCAAGCAAGTGAAGTCAAGTGTGTCAGCGAAGGTGCTCAGTCGGCGATGGCATAGATGCTAGGTGTTGGTACTTACACATGGTACGGCGTCATCTTTTTAGCCCCGCGGCTGCGCGTCTCTTTGACCGTCTCTTCGACGATGCTCGCCATGAACAGCTCCAGCGCTTTCGCTGACAGCAACGACAGAATAGCAGACTGTGGTCAGCATCATTCTGGCTTCTCGAAAGCTTTTTACACTGAGGCTAGGGGTGTAGCGGCCAACGACTTACAAATCAACACCGGAGTCGCCTGCGCCACTTTGCCAACATCTTCGTCCGCCTGCATGATCTTCTTGATGCGCGCCACTGGGAACTTGCATTGTGCTGAGCGCTTGACCATCTTGCGTTGGAGTGAATGCGAGGAAGAGTGTGTGGTTGCTTGTGATGCGAGAGTGTGGAGTGCGGTGAGCAAAAGGGTTGAAACGCGAGAGTGTGTGTCTGTGCAGCAAGTCGAGAGGGTCTCAGCTGTTGAAATGCGCAGATGTCAAAATTGTTCCGGCCGAGAAAATAGGTCTGTCGCCCACCAGCATCATGGCGCACTGAACGCCTCTTGAACTTGTATGCTATGAGCTCGACAGCGTAGTCCAGGATGAAGAGATTCTCTGTGTGATGCCTGCGTACAGCGCCGAGTCAGACGGCGCATCAGGGTCACGCGGTTTGACAAGATCTGTTCAAGCTACAGCGCAATCGCTCACAGACCTTGATCAACGCAGAACACCGCTCTCTCTTCTTGGTCGAGAAGACATGCATTGCAATGCTGAGACTCCCTGATACACCCCTCCTCAATAGTCAGTATCATCAAATTCATCCGCACCCGAGTACGCATCCGCCCCTGCCGTCCTCGCATCGAGCATCTTCAACCCCCTCGTCAGGTAAGCGTGACTCTTCTCCACCTGCCTGTCGCGCTGCTGCAGCAGCGTCTGCCACTGTTTGGCCGTTCGGATCTTGTCTTCGAGCAGAGAGACGGACGCGGTCGAAGTGTATGCGTCGCCGCCGAATGTGTCGAACTGGACCACCCAGTCGCCGGTGACTGTGCCTGGGGTAGTGGAGGGTGCAGAAGGTGGCGGGGTGAGGCTTGCGTGGATCCAGCCTTTGCGCACCTATGGGCAGCAGGTCGATTACGAAGGGTGACAGGTCAGCAATCAGATGAGTATGATCAAGTCAAGGCAATGCTTTGCACTCACGATTTCCTGTACATCAGCATACACGCTCTGCACCGCATCGGCTGCTACTTGTGCGCCGACCCTCTGCGCAATGTCGTTCAGCGACAGAGCGCTGTACACGTTGGCGAGCCTTTGGATCCTGCGCTGTCTGTGAAGCGCCAAACATCGTCTTACCAGGCCGACATTTCGATCCTGTTTTTTTGGGAGAGAGAGAGAGAGAGAGAGAGAGAGAGGGAATCGGTCAGAGTGTCACCACTTTCTTCTGTGCCACAAGCGAAGACCAACCCACCTTTTCGAAAGCATCGCGCTTCTCGTCAGCAATGCGAAAGACCTCATCTGCACTCGAGGCGTCACTCCGTTCATACGCCGCAGCAAAGGAAGCGTAGGGCTGCGCGAGCTGCTTGAACGTCCTCGTGACCGCTTGTGGCGTGTACTTGGGGACGGGCGACCCCTTGCCGTCTGCAAGGAGCTGGACCAAGACGAGCTTTTTGTAGGCGTCCATGTGGATCGCACTGACCGCCACAGCCGGACTCGAGATGCACTGGAGTATCGCAGCAAAGTCGAAAAATGATGGACGAAGAGATGTTCCTGGTCAGTTTCGAAATGAAGGTCAAGCATTGTTGAATGACGAGTCGACAACTCACCGTCTCGAGCGCATCAATGGCGTCATGCAAGCGGTCGAGCTTGATGTAGATTAGCGCGGCATAGTAAAAGTACTGCAGGATATCCGAGTGCGCGAGTGGAGTGATGGTGGTATCTGCGTCGATGAGAGGATGGTCGAGGAGCATGGTGGCTGCCTCTGCGTAGCGTGCTGTTTTGAGGTATTGATATGCGAGCAGGGGGTGCAGAGTGGTGATGCTCTCCGGCCTGGTCAAGAATCTCGAGGCGAGCGCTTGCAAGAGCTGCAACGCCGATTCTGGATTGGTCACTCGATCTCCGAGCCCCGAGAAGGTCGCTGCCAGCTGTGTGAGCTTGTCACCAGCGAGCTGGACCTGCGCCAGATCGAATCTCTGTACGAATGCCGTGATGTGTGGCAGGAGGATCGTTGCATCATCCGTCGAGCTTGCTGAATGTGCCGCTCTCGCAGCGAGGATGTAGAGCATGCCGAGCGAGTGTACAGCAGGGTCCAGAGCTGAGAGCGGGTCGACATTGCCCTGGATGGGTTGGCACAGGATTGTTTCCGACACAGCAGCAGCGTTCGAAGCAGAGGAAGAGGCCTGAGCACGACTTGAGCTTGGCCCGCTGCGTGAGTTGGACGTCTCGGCTTCAGAGGAACTGTTGCTGCTGAGCTTGCGAAGAGCCGGGAGGAGACTGGATCGAACGCGAGCTACATCGGCTGAGCAGTCGAGGATGAGCGCGAGCGTGTCCTCGATGCTGGTCAAGACTGGGATTGTCATCTCGGTCCGAGATGCAACTGCGACTCGACGTCACAAGCCTTTGACGATGGTGATGATGTGGTGAGAGGCAAAGGTGCAATGAAACCAAAAAGTGTCACTTTTGCGACTTGTCCTGAGCGCGCGGCAGCTGAGTTTTTGGCACGCTCAGCTCCACATCCCCGATTTTCTGCCAAAATGTAGCCAACGCAAAGCCTAACAATTTGCGAATAAAAAAAGTAATGGACACGCGCTGCGATGCGATGCGGATCGGTGTTGCGGGCCGAAGCTCGAAGCGCTGTTTCGCTGTTTGCTGCTGTTGTTCGTAAGCGACGGTTTGTGTGTCTGTCTGCTTCGCTTCTTAGCGTCGAGGTGTTGGGAAAAAAGTACTTCCAATCTTGCCAATATTTAGAATTGAAATGATTACCGTTTCGACTATTAGTAATCTTCTTCATTATTGTTAATTGCATGAGGTGCATCTTCACCGCTCTCGCCTAACATTATCGACATCGATCCACACCATCACCTTCACCTCCCTCAAGCTCACTTTATCGCTACGATGGCGGTCAAGACACGCAAGTCAGCAGCGGCCTCGGCCTCGTCCAAGCCCGGCACCTCCTCCGAGCACCTTCACCCATCCTCGGCGTCCAAAAAGCCCAGCACGCCCTCGTCCTCCTCCACGGCCTCCACCATACACGGCTCGCGCGCGACGCACATCCCCGTCCAGCCCGCCTACCACGTCAACCCCTACGAAGCCGCCAACGGCTGGACGTGGAACCCGATCCGACTGATCGAGCGCAAGCTCTTCCGCGCCTACTGGAACGTCGAGGCCACCTTCGTGCTGTCGATGCTCGAGGCCTGGGAGGTGTTCCTCGTCATTGTGGTCTTTGTCGTCCTCACGCTGCTGCTGTGGTACTCGCTGATCCACTACTTCCCGCGCCACGCCCAGCAGGTCGCTACGAGGGCGCTGTACTATGTCTATGGCAACTCGCCCCCGCCCCAGCTCGCCGCCGCTGTCACTGCGTCCGAGTCGGCGAATGCTTCGGCGGCGGCGGCTGCAGCGGCGGCAGCGACAGACAGCGTGCTGGAGAAACTCATCGCGTCCAGCAACCAGCTCTGGGCAAGCCTCGACGCCGATAAAGCAGCGGATTCCAGCCCAGAGGTGGTGGATAGATTGATTAGCAACTTGAACAAGGTCAAGCAGATGATGGGCAGCGCCGGCAAGACCGATCTCTAGCAGCCGCCGTATTCGCCGTGTAGATATATATGCATCCGAAAACCGTATTGGAACCATACTCGCATTTGTGCGTGCGCACAGCAGCTTCACGCACACTATTGACACACAACTCACCAACAATGTGCAGCATCACAGTACGATCTATGATTGCAGAGACAGGACAGTGGCCGAAAGAGCGACACTCAGAATCCCAAACCGCCACGCCAAGTCTTGACCGTCGCCGAAACCGGATTCGCCATCCCCTGCGAGCTTCCGATGCCGCTTCCCTCGGTCCATCCCATTGCCGCAAGCAGCTTGTGTCCGATGTTGTCCGCGCCGATCCTGTCCGCTCCGAATCCGACCTCTTCTCCCTCTCTGTTCTTGGGCACCGTTCCGCCGCCCACGCCGTACATGCCTCCCGCACCACCACCGCTGCCGCCTTTGCCCTTCTTGTTTCTGCCCTTGTCCTTGAAATCGCTTCGCCCCGCATCGTTGCCAAACGTCGCGCCCGCATTCGAGTAGACGATGCGCTTCACTCCGCGGTAATCGACGTTGAGACCGCTCTTGCTCGTCTTGATGAGCGTAGGGAACCGATCGCGGCCCTTGCCCTTGGACTTGGACTGCAGGTTGTACGCTCTCGCCAGTGCGTGCACTTCGGCGCGCGCGAATTTGTCCATCGGCTGGCAGCGCATCGTGTTGCGGCCTTTTTCCGACAGGAACATCTGGATCTGCTGGTTGAGCTCGTCCATGTTGAACGCGAACCGCTTGTCCAGTCCCAGCGACGTCACGTCGCCCGCAGCGCTCTGCCCGCCAAACGTGAGCACCGACGCATCGACCGCATCGATCGAGCCGGCAGCGTTGACCGCAGATAAGACGTTGTTCGAGTGCGCCTTGAGGCTGGCACGCATCTCGCGCTTCTCGGCTTTTCGCGCCAGCTTGGCTTGCTTCTTGGTCGACTTGGTCTTGCCGCTGCCCGCTTTGCCGTGCGTGTTGGGGAAGGGGTTGAGCGCAGCAGCCTGGCGCTCCATGAGACGCTGCTGCTTCTCGGTTGCTTTGGATGCGCGGTCCTTGTCCCACTGCTGCTGCAGCTCTTCCGCCCACAGATCGTCGTCGGTGAACTTGCGGCCCTTGCGCTTGCCGTTGCGTGCTGTAGGGATCGAGCCCATGCCGTAGGCGGGATCGTCCGAGTCGATCTCGTTTTCGACGGAGGCGAGGTCCATGAGGTCGGAAAAGTCGCCTCGTGAGATGGCCTGGAAAACCTTCTTTTGCTGACGCTTGGACGATGGTGCGGCCTTGGAGCCGCTTCCGATGCCAGCTCCGCCCATCTGCGACGAGAGTGCGCGAATGAACTCTTCGTCTTCATCTGCCCACGAGTTCTTGCCGCGGAACATGCCTTCGTCGTCGTCGTCATCATCGTCGCTATCCTCCTCATCATCATCATCATCGTCATCGTCAGACGAGTCCTCGCTGAACACCTCGCTGCTCTCCTCATCGTCATCATCCTCGAGGATGATGCGAAGCTGTTCGGCAACGTCTTCGTCTTCGTCGTCGGAAGCGTCTTGCGTTTGAGACTGCTCTTGTGCGTCCACTTGGGCTCGGACGGCACGGCTCTCGTCGCCGTCCTCACCATCATCATCGCTGTCCGCCTCGCTCTCGGTGAGCCATTCCTTGACCTCCTCCATGTGGATCTCGTCCTCGATATCGCCAAAGCCAAGCTGACGACCGCCCTTCTGCGGATCCATGCCGTTCATGAAGCGGATCATGGCGTCCAGGTCGGTCTTGTCGTCGAGCTGATCCGACATTCGGCGAGCCTTGGCCTTGCCCTTTCCAGCTGCCGTGCCCTCGGGCAAGTCGCCGTTGATCGTCTCGACGACCATATCATCGGTGGCAAACAGCCCGTCCTTCTCTGCTGCTTCGGCATCATCGTCGTCGTCCGACACGTCGTTTGCCTGGCTGAGGATGTTCTGCATGTAGTCCGCGACAATGGCGTCCTGGTCGGCCTTGCGGCTGCGCGCGAGGTGCGCGGCGTTGCGCGAGGCAGCAGCCCGGTTGGCGAGCGAGCGTTTGGCACGCTGACCTCCACGACGCTTGGCAGGCTTGGCCACGTCCATGGCGATGTCGCCATCGTCATCATCGGATTCCCACTCGTGACGATCCGCACGGATGGCTTTGGCCAGGATGGGGTCGGTGATCACCTCACGATCGTTGCTGCTGCGCGCGATTGAGATGCCAGCCGTAGCAGCTGCGAGGTTGTCTTCTTCAGCGAAATCATCGTTGTCGCTGTGTTCAGCGCCAGGCGGGCCGTCGCTGCCCCAGTCGAGGTCCGAGTCGCCCTCTCGCGGAATGCGGCGTGGCTTGACATGCTTGGCCGATCGCTTCTTGCTTGTAGCCTTGGAGGCGGTAAGCACAGCGTCGCCAAGTACAGTTCGGTGCGAGGACGACACGTATGCATTGACTTGCGCGTGCGAGGAGGCAGTCGCTGGATCTTCGCCTTCGAGATCGATCACAAATCCGAGCTCTGTCTCTTCTTGTTCAGCAACCTCTACATCAGCCTCGTTTTGCACAGTTGTGACTTGTTCAGCTGCAGGCCCCGAGAGATCCGGAGCAGCTGTCTGAGGAAGTTTGACAGTAGCCCGCGCAGCATGCGACTGCGAAGGAACCAGAATGGTCTCCTCTTCGTCGTCGGAAGAAGCCGTCGAGATGCTTAGTGCAGGCTTGGGTGGAACGGAACGCTGAGCGGTGTCAGGCGTTGATGAGGACACGCCGTTGCCCTTCGGAGTGTCGAGATCCCGATCCGAGGCTGGCGCAACATTGCGGGTGATGCTGTTCGCTTCGGGCTGGAACGCGAGCTGGAACGCAGCCAGCGACCACGTCACGGCGGCGTCGTCTTCGAGCATCGACTCGCCCGGGGCTAGCTCCTTGGAACCGGGGAAAGCAGCCAGCAATGCATTCACCTCGTCCTGGTCCTCGTCGTTGTTGGCTGCGAGCCTATCGAAATCGAACGTCTGCGTGGCCGTATCCGGGAAAGCAGGCACTGGGCGAGGCGGGGTGTACGGCGTTGCTGCAGATTGCTTCATGTTTGTGGCTGGCGCGTCTGGCTGAGTCGCAGCGCCTGGAACAGAAGGCTTTGCGTTGGAGCGATTGGAGAAGCCGAGGCCGGCGTGACGAGGAGCAGACGCATCACCAGACTGCTGCTGCTGTTGGCTCGCGTCTGTCAGTTGAGAAGCAGCGGCAGCAGCTGGATCCACATCGTTCGGATCCTTGGCTGGGAGATTGCCCTTGAGTGGATCGCCATACTCGCCCGTCGACTTGACGAACGCCACAGGCACGCGGAACGGACTCTGAGCTTGGTCGGCTGGATCGCCAAAGCGCGGATTATTGCGTGACCTCGGCATCGGTCTGCGCAGACCAGGGATGCCGGCGAGATATCTCGAGTCTTCGGTCTCTTCTGGTGGACGAAACTTGGATCCTCCGCCGGCGCCTCTGCTGGTGTAGAACTCGGGGAAGTTGGGCGGCGGTGCGTTGGACCGCGGTGGGAAGCGTGGCTTGGAGATGCTTGCTGGAGTCGAAATGGTGTTGAAAGTGCGCTGTGGCGTGGCAGACCCGGAGGCATTCGTCTGCTGATGCGACGTTTGCGCTGTGGAGGTGTCATCCTGTTCAAGGTCGGAGAGGACGACGTCCTCTCCGTCGTCATAGTCGTTGCGTCGGCCGCTGCGAGACATGGCCGAGTAGTCGAAGCCGACGCGGTTTTGGCCTGTCACGGAAAGGTGGCCTCCTCGTCCGCGACCTCGGTAGGGCCTGCCGTTGGCAAAGCCACAGCGCGGAGAGCCGTATCCTGATGGAGAGCCAGCGCCGCCGGGACCGTCGCCGAGGATGTGTCCCTGGCCGCCAAAAGGCTGAAAACCGCCACGGCCACGGCCACCTTTTCCGCGACCTCGTCCATGACCTCCTGCGCCGCCACGACCTCGATTTGGTGGGCCGCCACCGCGAGCGCCGTTGCCCCTTTTGGCCATCGTTCTGTGAGAGCTGCTGGGTGGAGTGCCGAACCTTGAATGCGGCGGACCGAGCTTGTTCTTTGCGTGGAAGGGATCTACGTGCTTGTCCGCTTGCGCTCTTCTTCGTGTGTCCGTCCGTGCGCGTGTGCGTTGCGTTGCGGTGCGGTGCGGTGCGAGTCGCCTGAGCTTGAGTTTGAAGAAAGTTGGGCGAGATGTTGCTTGATGTGATGAAGAGGAGAGCGAGGTGTGACTGGCTGCTGGTGTCTTGTCGACTCAGCCTTGTCGGTGCATGATTTGCAAAGAGCCTCTCTTGAAATGAAGATCCGAGCGTTCCGACAGAACTCAGCCAACGTGCAGCAGCAGCAGCAGCAGCCGCCGCCGCCGCCACCCAAGCAAGTGGAGAGAGAGCTTCGCTTTGCAGCCAAAAAAAAAAAACTTCAAGTCAGCAACGCTTCACAGAAAAAGTCGCCGAATCGAAGGAATTTTTGGAGCTCTTTGGCACTTTGCGAGATCCAACATGTTTGAAAAAAAAAAAAAAAGCAGCAGCACGCAGCAGACGCGTCTTGTCGCTGAGAGAAGAAGAAGGGTTGTCGAAACGCTGAGTCTGCAAGAGCGCGTAAAGAGGCTTCGAATCGGGCTCTCGCATACAAGAGAGGGCAATCGAGTGCTTTCTCGCCTCGTCACGCGTTTCGCTCCAAAAAAGTGTTGGTCTTCTCCTGCGCATCGAAGCTCGAACGGAAATGAAGTTCTTGACGGCTCAGCTTGTCTGTGCGCCTATTGCTGCCAGTCTCTCTCTCTCCGTCGACAACTCTTTCTCTTCCACCACCACCTTTGACCACAAACAATGTCGCTCTACACCCCCTCCTCCAAAGCAGCCAAACGACGGGCGGCCAACCTCGGCGCCTCCACCAGCAACCACACGTCCACCCCCAACCACCTCTCCGCATCGTCTTCGTCGCGCATGGTCAACTCGAACCACCATCACAATATGGACGCAGCGCTGACCGACGAGCAGCGCCAAGAGATCAAGGAGGCGTTCGAGCTGTTCGATACGGACAAGGACGGCGCCATCGACTACCACGAGTTGAAGGTCGCCATGCGCGCGCTCGGGTTCGATCTGAAGAAAGCCGAAGTGCTCAAGCTGCTGCGCGACCACGACAAGACCAACTCCGGCTTGCTCGAGTGGGACGACTTTAACAAGATCAGTAAGTGCACGGTCTTTGTCTGGCTTCGCAGTCCAAGACACGCATGCTGATTAGAACAATCTTTTCCATCTGCGCCAGTGTCGGAAAAGATCGCTTCACGGGATCCCATGGAAGAGATCCGCAAGGCATTCGCATTGTTCGATGACGACGGTACAGGCAAAATCTCGTTGAGGAACCTCAAGCGCGTCGCAAAGGAGCTCGGCGAAACGCTTGATGATGACGAATTGCAGGCCATGATCGACGAATTCGATCTAGATCAGGACGGCGAGATCAGCCAGAACGAGTTCATCTCCATCATGATGGATGACTCTTAGCGGCGACGACCCGTGCGTTTGTTGACCATCGTGTTGTGCTTCCGCCCGCTTGTATTTGTATCGTTGTCTCTCCATGCATCTGCTGCTCATTTACCTCGTGGTTTCGCTCTTCTGCTTTGTGTGTTTGGGCTCGAGCACGGCTTTCGAACGGCTTCTGCACGGTGAGCAAGCGGTCTGTCATTGCTGTTTGTCGGGCAATCGCCGCTAAAACTGACTGCTGTCAGGCAGAGCATCCGAGTCCGAGTCGTACACGATCTCCTCCTCGTCATTCACCACAAACGAGTCCTCCGAGTACATATCCTCCGACCCTCCCATGCCTCTCGTCCCCGTCCTGCCCCTCGACTCGCTCGACGGGATCTGCGCCCTCCTCACCTCCCCTCTCCTCGCCCTCGGCGTCACCGGCTCGCCAAACTTGCCACCCACACCGGGGAACGGCGCATGCCGCACGCGCTGGAACTCGGGCGGCGCCGCCTGCGACATGATCGACTGCATGTAGATGCTCTGCTGGTGATACCCGCGCGGCGCCTGCGTCGGCATAAAGTCGCCGACGTGCTCGCGGTCCGAGTCGTCCTCGTCCGAACTGCCCAGCCCGCTGTCGTGCTCATCGCGCTCCCCGTGCACCTCTTCGTCCGTAGACCGCTCCGCTTCGTACTGGAACAAGGCGCGAGACGTGGGTGAGTTGGTGATCTTTCGCTTTTTCTTTGCGGCTGCTCCACGAGTGCCACCGCCTTCGCTGCTGCGTCCCGCCGCCGCCGCCGCCGCCGCCGCTTTCTTACCTTTCTTGCCCTTCAGCTCGCCATCGTCGTTGTTGCCAATGTCATCGTCCTCTTCGTCGTCTGCGATGCGCACCTTGGCGCGCGAGCGAGTTCGGCTCTTGGCCGCAGTCGGGCTCGTGTCCGCACCAGCACGTGCGACCTTGCTCGAGGGGGAGGACGCCTTCTGCAGCCGACCGCCGCGTTTGACTGGCGCTTTGATGGGCGAGGACGAGGCTGGGTCGTGGTCGATGTCCATGTCCGTGGGATGCGTAGACGCGGGCCCGTTCGAGGGAGCAGCATCAGGCGATTCGAGAATGACCCTTTTGCTGCGTGTACCGCCCGCACGGCGCGGGACAGAATCAGGCGGACCCATGGAGCTCTTCATCGGCGAGTCTGCGCCTTTCTGTGCCGATCGAGTTTCGTCGGTCAACTCCTCTGGAGCTTTAGCCTGCTTCGCCGCTTCCTCCATCAGCTGCAGCATAATGGGATGCGGCTTGTATCTCTCCACCGGCGGCGGTGACGGCGTCGCGGGCCAGAGCAGCATCGGCTCCAGTTTCCGAGTCTCCTGTTCGCCCAAAGTCGTCTTCTTGTCGGAGGGACTGCTGTGCGATTGCTTCTCGGCCGCTTGATACTTGGACTTGGCTTCTTCCTCCAAGCGTGCAAGCGCATTCTCCATCGACACGTCAAACGTCAGATCCGCGCCAAACTCGTCATCGTCATCGTCGTCATCGATTGCTACAGCAGTGGCGATGCCTCTGCTGCGTGGAGATCTGGTATCGAGGACACTCTTGTGCTCGTTTTTGACTTGACCGCTAGCAGAAGTGTCATCGGCGTCGTTGCTCTTGCGCAGTGCAAGAGTGCCTGAGCTCGTCGAGCTGCGACCTGAGCTTCGGAGACCCACACCGAGCTTCTTCCCGCGTGTGATCGTGCTACCAGCCGCCAAGGGTCGTGAGGACGACGACGTGCTTGGCAGAGGCGGCGTCTGGATGCCATCCGACGTGCTAGGCGCACTTGGCACGGACGAGCTGATGCTCGAGCTCGTATTGAGCCTCCGGAACAGAGGCGGCGGCGAAAGGGGCGGCGAGCTGGGTGGTGAAGAAACGATGCGTCTGGCTGCTGCCGAAGGTCGAAGTCTGGGAGGACGCAGGTCGAGCGAGAGGTTCCCCTTCTCGAAATCAGCTTCGAGCTCGTCCGCGCCAATCGTGAGCACGCGCCGCATTTCTTGACTGTGGGTCTCGTTGGGGGGCGGAGCTGCGGAACGGTTTTCGTCCGAGTCCCCGTCGCTGCTGCTGCTGGAACGCTGCTTGCGTTTGGTCAGCGTGGATGCTTTGCGGAAGCCCTCGATGATGGGGCCGCCTTCGGGCATGTTGCGCTTCGGATCCTTTTTAGGTTTCGGAGCTTTGGCAGCTTTTGCCGCGCGAGGCGCCCTGGTGGGCTTGCCTTCCGACACCATCGACGGCTCGAATTCAGGCTGCTCGACCTCCTTCAAGACAGGCTGCGGCGAGATGTGGTCCGGGACCATGCGATCGACATCATCGAACAGCTCTACGTGCATGCGCGAGCCGACCTCCTTCTGCACGGCCTTGTAGTTGTCCTTGGAGTGCTGCCAGTTGTGCTGCTCGCGCCCCTCGGAGACGAGCACGGCGATCTTGCCCTCTCGCTTTCGACCGGTTCGGCCGATGCGCTGCAGCATGCGGATCGAGTCCTTGACGGCTTCGTAGCAGACGGTGAGGTCGACCGAACCAATGTCCAACCCCTCTTCGCCGATCGAAGTGGCGACGAGCACATTGTACTTGCCCGCCTTGAAATCGTTGATGACGCGCTCCTGGTCCTTCTGCGACATGCCCTTCTTGCCGCTCTTGGCCTTGCTCTGACCGACAAACTCGGTGGCCTTGAAGCCGGAATCGTTGAGGAAGCTGACGATCTCGTCGCAACACTCGCGGTAAGAGCAGAACACCATGACCCTCGTATCGGCTTGCGACGAGCTCGCAAAATTGGCCAGCTCGCCCGACTTGGGCGTGTTGCCAAAGAGGTCGTGTCCGCTCTCGGCGTAGGCCTCTGCGTTGTGCACCTGCTCGGCCTTGACGCTGTCAAAGTGTTCGATGAGCACGTTGCGCAGCTTGAGCATCTTGGGATGCAGGATGCGTCCCTTTGTATCCTGCATGACCTCGAGCTCGCGCATGATCTCGGCGAAGGTGGTGTTTGTGTTGGCGTACATCTGCTGCTTTACCGTGGACGACTTGGTGCCCTTGGTATTGTAGCCGAGGGAGCGCTCCTTGAGACGGTTGTAAAACATGGTGAGGGACTGCTCCATGAGGTACTGCATGGACAGCGCCATGTGGCCGAGCTCCTTGATAATGCCGATCAGATAGCCCTGCTTGCGCAAGATGGGTGCGCGACTCTTGTCCCTCTGAATGGCATTGACGGCGAAAGGGTGGAGCAAGACGGGGTCCTGGTTGCGAAGGAGACCGGCCTTCATGAGCGGGTCCATCTGGGTCTGCATGAGCTTGGCCCAGTTGTCCTTGACCCTGTTGAGGTCCTTGCCGAGCGTGACGTTGACGATCTCTTCGCGCTTGCGGAACATGTAGCGCTGCACATCGATAGCCTCTTCGGTGCGGATCTCGATCTGGTTGATGTGGAGCTGATCGACGACCTCTTGGACGCTGTCGGCATCCTTGCCCGGTGTGGCGGAAAGCGCGAGCACGCGAAAGTGCGGGTTGCTCTCCATGAGAAGCCCGATGACGTTGCCGTAGGCGTAGCGGCCACGGGCTCTGTGCGCTTCATCGACGACGACGCAGACGACATCGCGTGGATCGCAGCGTTTTTTGAGGATGTCGTGCTCGAGCGTCTGCGGGGTCATGTAGAAGATGCGCTTGGTGAGCCAGAAGTCGCCACGCGTTGAGCCGTCTTTGCTGCCGGTCAAGTCGATGGCACAGTCCCAGGGCAGACCACAGATGCGATGGCAAGCGGTCTTTTGCTGGTCGACGAGCGGACGAGAGGGAGCCAAAAAGATGATCTTGCCGTCGGGAAACCATCGGAAGAAGTTGAGGATGACGACGGCAGCGATGAAGGTCTTGCCGAGACCGGTGGGCAGAGCGGCGAGCACGTTATTGAAGAGGGCTTTCTGGACAATGTTGTACTGATAGTCTCGCTTTTCCATGTTGGTAGGGTAGATCCACGTCTTGGCCGCTTCGAGGTCGATTTTGCACTTTTGCGGCAGCGGAGGCGGAAGATTGCGGCGGGCATCGGCAGGAGCGGGCGGAAGGACGTTGACGTACTTGCTGTCGACATCCCAATCGCGCTCGACCTTGCCTTTCCCCTTAGGGCTTGTCTTGCCGGGGCTGCCATCGTCGTCAAACTCGAGAGCGTCGACATCGATAGCACCGCCGTAGTCGTCCTTTTCACGATTCTTGGCGTTTTCGCGATGAAGGTAAGCCTCCCTGTCCCATGTTTTGGTGCCCACCTTTGTCTGCCAGGGAAGGCGGTAGCTGGTGGATATTCTCTCGGAGGGGCCTGCCTGAGCCGCAGAGGTGGAAGCGGTCTGAGATGAGATGACGATATGGCCTGGACTGGACGAGACCACCTTTGCGGTGCGGGACTGGCTGACGGTCGCTGGCTTGCCGAAGAGGGTCATCTGGCGAGCGGCGCCAGAAGATGCGGGCTGGTTCGAGGAGTTGGAGCTGGTCGAGGATACGCGCTGCATCGGCCGTGCGGATGTGGAAGCGGCAGCGGAGGGGCCAGCCTTGTTGAACGAGGAGGCGCCGTTCGTACCATTGCTCCTTCCCGCCTTGCTGATGGAGGAGAGGGACTGAATGCGAGGTGGCGACGGATGATATGATTGCGGAAGAGCATTCTGAGCTGCACCTCCACTGTTGACGAGCTTGTTCTCGATCTGGTCGAGCTGGAGCAGTGCGGAATCGTCGAGGCCAAAGTCGTCGAACTCGTCCGGTGAGTTGGCCATGTTTGCAATGTCGATTGGTTATACGATGATAGAGCGTTGAATGCGGATGCTGTGTGTAGGATGAGGGTCGAAACCAGTGATGGTTGTGGTGATGCGGAAAGAGGTGGATTAGGAAAAGAGGCAATACATGGTTGTAGTGTGTTGCTGCAATGTGAACCGAGTTGCGGAAGGAGGCTGCGGATCGAAAGAAAGGATCGAAGTTGAATGAGATGAACAGGAAGTCACGAATCGATCGTGGACAGCTGAGCTGAGCGAAACAACGAGAGCGTGACCTTGGAGAGTAGAATCGATCTTGTCGTTGGTGGCGTCACATCAAACTCAGCAATTTTTGCTTCGAAGAGAGACAGAGACCAACACCTCCACGCACGCACGCACGCACGCACGCACGCACGCACGCACGCAACGCTTCAAAAACCCACCGAAAATTCAACGCGCTGCTGTCGCGTAAAAAGGCAGCGTGATTTCTGCGAAGAAGAAAGCTCGAATCGGCGATCTAGGTTCCCAAATCGCCGATAACTGCTGCTGCTTTGGAAGAAGAAAGTGGAGTTGGATGAGCCGATTCGACCGACTCGAGCTTGCCTTGACGCTTTTCCTCCTCATCACCTTCTCTACATCAACGAACGACGATGGCGAGCTCAGGCGCATTCCGCATCGCCGTCGCTGGTATGCGCACAAGGGCAGGCGTGCTCCCGTCGATTCGATCTACGCTCGCTCAAACTGCATCACCATACCGACTCGCACCACGCTCTCATCGAGGCTTTGCTTCGTCGACAGCAGCCTTTTCATCGTCACCCTCGACCTCACAACTACCCGTCAAGGATGCCGTTCCCGCACCACCAGTAGAAGACGTAACAAGTGCCGCAGCGCAAGCCGTCGCCGACACCGATGTAGTCGCAGGCGGCTTCGAGTTCCTCCAGCCCTGGGTGCCCACCATCAACAACCTCGCTGACACGATGCATCTCAGCGGGCCGTACGCGCACGCCCTGTCCATCTTCATCCTCGCCTTTGCCGTGCGTACCGCCGTCACACTGCCCATGACGCTATGGCAGCGGAGCAAGACGCGCAAGTTGACCGAAAAAGTGCTGCCAGAGTGGGAGGTCATGAAGGAGCGCATACCGTTGCAGGTGCGAGCGCGATCCAGGCGAGCGGGCCTGTCGTACGAAGCGTTCGAGCAAGAAGCGCAGAAGGAGCTGAAACTCAAGCTGGCGGAGCTGCTGCGGAAGCACAACGCCTCGCCGTTGCCGGCGTTTGTCGGGCCGGCGATGGTGACGATCCCTGTGTTTTTGGTCATGACGGCGCTGCTGAGGCAGTGTGCGCTGGATCCGGCGTCGCCGTTGAGTGCCGAGGTGCTGCCGTGGTGGTCGCCGTCGCCGGAGCTGGCGCAGCAGTTCAAGGCGAGCACCGCCATCTTGGCGGACCGTGGATTTGATGAGGCGGCGATTGCCAAGCTCAGAGGCACCATGGGCGGACCCACGCTCGTCGACAAGGACTCGACCATGATCGGCCCGCTCAGCTTTGGCATGCTGACGTTGGCGAATACGGAGCTGAATAGCTGGAGCAGGAGGAGCATTGCGAAGATCCGAGCGGTCACGTCGGGCAAAACGGACGCTGCGGCCAGGACGGCGGACAAGCTGTTGGCGGATCGACCCGCAGGAGCACCCGCCCAAGCCAAGCCGCAGGAGGAGGACGACGAACCTGCAAGAGCGAGGATCATTACGAATGCGTTGCGTGTGATGGCGATCGCGTTCATTCCCATTGCCTGTCAGGCACCAGGTGTAAGTCCGCCTCCCAAGCATCAACACTCGATGTGCGTTCACTGACCGTCGTGCTCTTCTCCACATACAGGTCCTGGTCATCTACTGGCTGTCGTCAGGCATCTACACTCTGATTCAGAACTCGATCCTCGCCGTCATGGATCGTCGCTCCGAAGTCATCAAGGCAACTCGCAAGCAGCAGCTCCTTCAACAGCCGCGATGACGTGTCCGCGGCGTAGCAGTTAACAAGCGTTACCCGCCCGACGCTGTGCGGCGTATGCATGTGTAGCTTCGTGATCGTGTGCATTGAGAATCGAGTTTTCTAGTGCATATTGTACAGATGAAAGTGGCGTCCCTCCCAAGGCAGCTCACTTCTCGCCAGGCCTCCTCACACCACGCACCCGAATACGCTCGGCAGTCTGTACCCTCGCGCCCCACCTAAGCATCAGAAACAGAACAAAGTCAGCACTATATTCCACAGACACCACAGCACCCAAAATGCGTCGCTACTTACCCTCGAACCTTCTTCTTCGGCTTAGCATCGATGACAAACGCCTCTGGGTCGGCGCCCTGTCGGAACTTTTCTCTTGCCCAGAGGAAGAACCTGCGGTCTTTGGTGGCGACTCCGGCCTCCTTGAGCTGGGCCGAGCGGATGGTGAAGATGTTGGACCACTCCTCGCCAATGGCTGATGTGAGCGACGAGTTGGATGCCAGGTCGCGACGTGTGCGGGAGATCGAGCTGAGGAACGTGGCTGCGTCCGTGATTGTGGCTGTGCAGGGGAAGAGCAAGATCGGATTGAATAGTGTGATGGAGCTGATCAGTGGTCTGAGATCGAAGTGACAGAGATGGTAGCAGTGGGGACGAGGCTTACCTGTAGGTTTGGGGATAGGTTTGAGCGCCGCCGCCGCCGACGACGCTGCTGCTGCTGCTGTGGTGGTGAATGTTCGCGAGCACGATGCCTTTGCCGAGGCCATAGCGGCCGTTGCGAGTCTCGTCAGCATCTTGATGAGGGATGATGTGCGGGTTGCGCAGCGTAGATACGAAGCGAGAGTCAAGGTGGAAGGCCTACGTTGATTGTGTGAGAAGAAAGTTGTGCGAGCTGCACCGCTCGAAAAAGTTCTCGGAAGTCGCACACAGCCGGCTGGCGGGATCACGTGGAGAATTTTTCTTCAATATGACAAACGCGATCTGACATTTTCGCATTTTTTCGCCCAGCATGCGCTCGCTCTACTTGACGGCTAGCCCTCTGTCTCTCCTCTATGTGTATGACTCCGAGTGGGGACTGGCTGGCGCAGGCGAGGGGGCATGGGGAGGAGGCGGCAAGAGAGAAGGCGGCGACGTCGATATGACGATCGGCCAGGGCACGCTGTACTCCTTGGGCCTGGCCACCAGCCATTGTCCGAGGTCACCGGGGGGCGCCGGTGGGACGAGAGGCGCCAGCCGAGGTGGCAGTGGCCGTTGTGGTGCGTACGGCAGTGGCCGTGGCAGACGGGATGCGGCGCGAAGGCGTAGAGCCTGCGGGCGCCGCTACGCAACGCGTTGCGCACTGGCTTCGACGAAGTCGAGTTCAGGGGTGTTCGGCGCCGCTGCTGTCCATTTGCGCATACAGTCGGCAATAAATTAATCCCTTTTTTCGCACGAGAAACCAGCATTTTCGACGGCAAGCAAAGAAGACGAAAAAAAAAAAGTTTGCAGTGCACACCTTCCTGGACACATTGCGCTTCGACCACCATCATCTTCAATACACGGACAAGGTCAATATCGCTCATCAATGCCACCTCGTTTCGCTGCGTCACGGGCCTGCCCGCATCCTCTCGACTTATCGATTCGGTTGAAACGCGTGTTCGTCTGCGCACGGCGGCCTCCTGAGTCGTCTTCCAGCTCCCCTCCCTGTTCCCCGCTCCCCGCTCCCTGCTTCCGCTTCCGCAACTCCCCCTCTCTCCCTTTTCACTGTCAGCCGCCCATATTAGAGTCCATTTGATGCTTCCTACATCAACTGCGACGGGACAAACTGGGCAACAGCAGCGAACCTTCTTCGTGTTTTCACGTTGATGCATCAACCTTGTCATAACTATCCGGCCCGTTCTTTTCGTGGACGACTCGGCTGAACGACCTGGAACATTCTTTACTCCTCTTTGCGTTTGAGTTGGACGCTCGTGTATACACTGTCTCGAGCATAGCTGCAATGGAATGTCGTCTGGAAATCGCGACCGGCTGTGAACTGACTAGCACTGTCAACGGATCTCGTGACACGCAATCTCTCTCGGAGACTCTCGTCGTCTTCATCGCTCCTAAGTTTGTATCCGTCGAGCTGCACGCGTGACCTCGGCTGATGGCCGTCTAGACGAGCTCTTTCCTCATCCCATTCGGGCCCCGCTAGCTCAACGGCCTGGTCTGTCAACCTTCACGAATCTGACATGCGTTCTGCTCAGCGAGTTGTCAGTCACACGCTCTAGCTGTTCGATACAATCACATTCGAGACAGAAGCAAGCAATTGGTATGAAGCAACACACACCGTGACACGATGTTGAGCAAGGGATTACAGCAAGAACGACTATCTAGACGAACGACACTCAGTTACCCTGCGGCGGCGGGTTGGGGTTATCGAGCAGGATGCCGATGGCGCCCTCGACGCTACCACCAGCCATGAGGAGCGCCCTGACGTTGGCTTGACCGTCGTAGAAGCCCATGGCCTGCATCTGTTCGAGTTGGGACGAGAAGCGCTCTTCGGGCGGGCGCGTGTCTCGCGATGCTGCTGCGCCTGCTGCGCCTGCTCCACCGAATCCACCGAGTCCGCCCAGACCGCCAAGACCACCGAGACCACCTGCTCCACCACCGCCGAGGAGCTGCTGGAGGAAGGCGGGGTCGCCAAACGGATTCGGTGGCGTCTGTCCGCTCGAAGCGTTGCCTGTATTGTCGCTGTTGTTGTTCGTGTTGCCTCCCGTCTGACCGAACGCACCAGGAGGAGGCCACTGACCACCGGCATTGCCGCCATTGCCACCCAGCCCACCCAGCCCACCGAGACCGCCCATGCCGGCGCTCTCCATGAGCTGCGACATCTGCGCCATGCGCTGCATCGTCTCTGGATTCGTAATCATCTCGCGGAACTGCTCGGAGCGCATCATCTCGCGCATCTGCGGGGCCATGCCTTGGAGCTGCGGGTTCATGGCGATCATCTGGTCGATGAACTCGGGGCGGGACATCATGTCGCGCATCTGGCGCTGCACTTCGGGGTTCTGCATCAAGCCCATCATCATGTTGGGATCGCGCGGGTTGAGGCCCATGCCGCCGAACGCGCCGCCGCTCTCGTTGAGCAGACGCGCCATGTGCGGGCCAGCGTAGTCGGCGCGATTCAACGCCGAGAGCGGGTTGTTGGTAAAGTTCTGACCGGCGGAAAAGTTGGACGGCACGCCCTGCGACTGCGACGAGGCGGCGTTGGTCGAGGAGGCGCTCGAGGTGGGAGCGGTGCCGGGCACGGAAGGGTTGCCCGTGGTAGGTGCGGAGCGAGCGGCGGACTTGACCATGTGCACGGTGCTGCCGTCCTTGACCTTGTAGACGGCGAGTGGCTCGTCATCCTTGAGCACCTTGCCGGCGTAGATGAGCCTCTGTGCGTCGGCGGGGATATCGGGCTTTTGGGTTTGGATGGCTTGCTTGAGTTGGCGGACGGTCTGATCCGAGGTGATGTCAATGGTGAGCTTGAGATCGGAGGGGCCCTTGATGTTGATCTTGAGCGGCGTGGCCGCATCGTTCGAGTCGGCCATGATGAAGCTACGCAGGAGGAGATGGATGTGGTTGGAAGAGAAAGAGAGAGAGAGCGGATCGTGCGCAGTTGGTCGAATGTGGAGTTTTGATTTCTCAGCAGCTCAGCGCTCAGCGCAGCACAGCAGCACAGCAACAGACACGCGACAAATAAGCTTTTGCGCACAAATTCGCGCGAGAAAGTGAGCTTCAGTTGCATAGATGGATCAAGCATTGCCTTCCACAGTCGATGTAAACTGCAGCTCCTTGTCGTACCTCTCCAACGTCGACTTGGCAAACTTGGATCGACAGGTCAAGCAAAAAGGCCTCGGCTGGCAGAACAGACTCAAGCAGACGCTGCAAATGTAGCCGATATCGACGATGCGGCGATGGCAGAAACAGGCCGCCCTGAAATCAGTCTCCTCGAGCGTGGGTAGGTTCATCACACCGCGCATCGACCTCGAAGGCAGGTACGTGGTGAGCAGCGTCTGAACCAGGCTCGATCGCATGTCGGTGGCTCCCTCCTTGTCGCTGCCACTCTCATCGGCGAGGCGAAAGTAGGTGCCCGACGTAAGGTACGATGCCTGCTGGAGAAAAACCGTGTCGCTGCCAAAGAGCTTGCAGACGTCGATGGTGATGCCCTTTTTTTGTGCGGCAAAGATGCAGTTCATCATGGGAATGTACTGCGTCGATGCGTCTTGCGTGACGCTGAGGATGATGATGCGCGATTTAAAGGTGCCAAGGTTGCCGGTCGATGCAGCGTTCCCACCGCTGGAAGCAGAGTTGCCGCCGCCTGCTCGGGTTTGTGCGGTGGCTGCAATGCCGTTGCCCGCGTTGGCAGCGTCGGTCGCGTCGCTGAGTCCGAGACGGTTGAGGTGGCAGAGGGCCTGCGAGAGCGCCGAGACGATGCCGACATTCACCGAGCGTGCCAGCGTCGCATGTTTCATCGTTTCGTCTGCTGCGGCGTCGACAGCGTCTTGGGCCTGTCTGGCACGGTCGAACATGGACTTGCACGTGTTGCGGATGCCTTGCTCTAGATGGTCGTCGACCAGCTTAAAGTGTTGGTACGTGTTTGCGTCGGGTTTCGAGCTGGACGATGCCGTCGAGCTGGATGCCGCGCCGGCCGCTTTGGCGGAGAAGGGCGCGGTCGAGTAGAGGAGCTGCGCGGTGCCGGTTCCAGCTGCCGCATAGATGGCCAGGCCGTTTTCGTGCTGCATGGCCATGTGCGCATTCAGCAGAACCATGATAGCGGAGAGCGCATCGTCGAGGGCTATATCGCTCGAGACCTGCTTGGCTTTGCCCTTTCCGAGCGCTTCGGATCGACGGGTCCATGCGAGCGGGTTGATGTCGAGCACGAGCACGAGAAAGTCGGGCGAGGTGCGGACGGCAGTGCTCTTGGACGACTGGATGTGCGAGAAGCCTGCATTGGCGATCTCGGTGGTCGACTTGGCTTGTGTCGCTGCCGGCATGTTGCAAACGTCGTCCACAGCGTCGATGAGAGGACGAAGGGAAGGTGGATGCTGAATCGTCGAGTGTGGACAAGTCGAGAGAAGCGAATCTAACAGCTTGCCAGGAAACCCCGAGTTCCGAGCTTCTTGTGGAGAATTTTTTTTTCGAGAAGAGCGCTTTTTTCGCAGCTGTCAAGGGTTCAGAAACTACAACCGCTGCGCAGCGGAACCCTCTCGACGACCTTCCGCCATCCGAGCTGGACAGCTTCTTCTTCACACCACGCCGAGGATCTCGAAGTACCGTTGTTCAACATGTTCTCGGTCAAGCGCTTTGACGCATTCGGCGCTTCATCCTCGTCCGGGCAAAAAGAGGATGCTGTCGACACGGCCAAGCTCGACGCCCTCAACGAGCGTATCCTCAAGAAACGCAAACTCGCTCCGGGAAGCGAGACACCTATTGCGGCCGCATCGTCAGCGCCTGTCAATTCCAGCCCAGCGCCAGCCGCTTGCGCACCTCGACCCGCCCTCAACATCCACCCGTCTCGCCTCAATGCCGCACCTCTCCTCCGCCAATCCGTCAAGAAAGCGCAGACGGGACCAAGAGAAAAGACCAAAGCAAAGCAACGATACCTCAAAGCCAAGAAGGAGCGCCGCAAGGCTAGATTGCGAGCCGCCCCTAAAAAGTCAAAGACCGACGCCGACGCTGCATCAGCAATAGCCGACAACTCGATCGTATCGCATCTGCCACAGGAAGAGGCTTTGCATCGCCGCGAGGCAGCCAAACAGAAAGCAGCGCAGAAGGCAGATGCATCTCAAGAGGCGGCGTCCGATGCTTCGTCCTCGGAATCCGATTCAGATCAAGACTCAGACTCGGATCAAGGATCGAGCTCGGACTCTGAGCAAGGCGATTCGGAGTCAGCCTCATCCTCAGAAGCGACGCCACCAGAAGCAAGTGCGGAAGATGAGCAGGCCAAAGATGCAATAAAGGAGGCCAAGGCACTGGAACGCTTTCCTCTTGCCGGCGTCAAGAAAGCTGTCGATCCGAACCTCATCAGCTCGCTTGGTCTTCCTGAAGGTCTTTCCAATCGAACCGTCGTAGATCCAACCCTTTCCCTCCCACTTCCGCAGCAGACCAAGTCGAGCAAGTCGAGCAAACCCGCGAAAACGTCTCCGCATTCCGCACTTGATGGCGGCGCACTCGTCGACCAAGACACAGCAGACGCATCCTCGGACGACGATGAAGAATCGCTCACCCTTTCCGCCCGCAGCAGCGCCAACGACGACTTTAGCAAGGTCGCTTTGAGCGACACGGTCCGCTCCCGCCTCGAAGCGCTCGGTGTCAGCGAGTGGTTTGCTGTCCAAGTCTCGGTGATCCCCTGCCTGCTCGCTCAACCTCAGAGTCGGTCGATGTACCGTCCTTTCGCTCCGCCACGCGATCTCTGCGTCTCTGCACCAACGGGAAGCGGCAAGACACTTGCGTACAGCGTGCCTATCGTCGAAGTCCTACGAACACGCCAGATCGTCCGTCTGCGCGCTCTGATCGTGCTGCCAACGCGTGACCTGGTCTCGCAGGTCAGAAGCACGCTAGAGCTCGTCGCCAAAGGATCCGGTTTGAGGATTGGTACTGCCACTGGTCAACACAGCTTTGCGCACGAGCAAAACCAGCTGGTGGGAGCTTGCAATGCAGACGAACAAGGCGAAGAGGATGTGCAGCTCGAATCCAAGGTCGACATCTTGATCGCCACGCCAGGTCGACTCATCGATCACCTGGATTCGACGCCTGGATTCACGCTCGCTCACTTGCGATTCTTAGTCATCGACGAAGCGGATCGTCTGCTGAATCAGTCGTTCCAGGAATGGCTCCGCCGTGTCCTTGCTGCGACGGAGGGTAAGGCGGCGACTCATCCTCAGCAACAGACTTCCGCTCAAGCTCCGTACGAGCTCTTGTCCTCGGGAGGTCTGGGAGCTGCGACGTGGTCGACGTTGCAGGAAGAAGCCGTCCCGTCTGTGCAGAAGCTGCTCTTTTCCGCAACGCTGACACGCAACCCGGCCAAGATCGCCGCTCTGGGTCTGCGCAACCCGCACTACATCACTGTTCAGGACAGTCACTCGGCAGCAGACGAGGACAGCGGACGGACCAACGGACAGCAGCACGAGCGCTTCTCGCTTCCCCACTCGCTGCGTGAACACATGCTCGTGACAACCTCGGCGGATAAACCCTTCCATCTCCTCTACCTTCTGCATCGACCTGACGACTTGGACAACAACAGCGGCCGAATCCGCAAAGCGCTCTGCTTCACCAAATCCGTCGACTCGGCTGCGAGACTCGTCAAGCTCATCGAGATCTTCGAGCAAGTCCGAAGCGAAACGGGGCTCGTCGCTCGTGGGAACCGACCGCTGGTTGTCAAAAACTACTCGTCCGAGCTCAAGCCCTCCGACCGCCAACGGATCCTCACCGCGTTTGGACACGGCGACATCGACCTGCTCGTCTGCTCGGACCTCATTTCGCGCGGTATCGATCTGCCGTCCGTCGAGCATGTGGTCTCGTACGACGCTCCCATCGATCCGGCCAAGTACGTGCACCGTGTGGGACGAACCGCGCGTGCGGGTAAACACGGTGACGCCTGGACGCTGGTGGAGGAGCAGGAGGCGCGGCATTTCAAGAAGATGGTGCGCGCGATTGCGCGTCAGACGCCCATCGCCAAGATCAAGCCCAAGAAGCTCAAGGAGGGAGAGGTAGTGGACTTTGTTGAGGGTGATCCTGCGACGCGCGAGATGCGCAAGCTGCGCGATGCGTACGAGGAGGCGCTGGGCAGGATGGCTAGACTGTATCGCACGTAGTGAGTGACGGACTGCAAATCAAACTTTGAGTCGCGCTGGCGACACCAAGCGATGCCGAGCAGAAACAAGCTTCCGTGTGTGCTTGTGACTGGCGCTCTCATCAACACGCTCAGGCCGTGAGAAATGGAGTTGAAGACTCCGGGGCGACGCGGAGCGATGCAGACGCTGTAAGCAATCAATGAGATCGAGTCACGAATAAGGTTTGCCCCACGGTAGAAGTTGCAACGAGCGAGAGGCTTGTCCGTCGCTGCACGGCACAAACCTTGATCTGCAGTTGGTGGGCACGATCGTGTCAAAACCCTCATCACACACGGCTTTGCCTTTTATGATCTGTGCTGTCTTCCGCAAACACTCGTCTTTTGCCTCAAGTTGCTCCACGCTTGGGGGCGTTGAAGATGCGGGTAGTTGACCAGTGTCATCCGGACGCACGATGCGACGGAGAGGCAGCGGACCAACAGGTGCTGATCGTCTACAAATACACGACCCGAACAAAGAACAAGGCCTTCTCACGCCCCCCCCCCCCCCCCCCCCCCCCCCCCCCCCCCCCCCCCCCCCCCCCCCCCCCCCCCCCCCCCCCCCCCCCCCCCC
>JALCCG010000219.1:13251-35933 GCA_023212695.1 Sporisorium sorghi | reverse complement strand
AATATGCCATTCCCTCTGGGAGCATAGGTTCAAATCCTGTAGGCGTCGTTTCTTTTTTGCAGCTTTTTTTTTTTTTTTTTTTTTTTGGACTTTCACCTCAACCACATCTTCTGTATTGCTTTTGCAGCGGGCAGACGTGGTGTTGCGCTGTGGTGATCAAAGAACAGAAGCAGGTCAAGGTCGTGTGATGGCGCAGAGGCTGGATGAAGCGTGAGAGTGTGTGCTCTTTTCGGCGACTTGTTTGTTTCGGCTGAATAAAGAAAATGGACCCTGAGCGGTGGCAAAACAGCAGCGAAAGCCAAGAAGAAGCCGCGGAGTGCTCAGCACCAGCCAGCCGATCTTTCCTCCACCTCTACACTCCTCTCCCTTCTTAGTTTCCACCACTATACTCCAAGATGGCAAGCTCATCAAGAGTACGACTCATAGCGACTACCTCATCTCCAACACTCTCAAGATGTAGCGCCACTGCACCTCGGCAAGTGGCATCAGCGCGCTCCTTCTCCACCTCGACCATGCACCTCAACTCAAATCCTCGCGGCGAGCCCTCGACCAGCCCATCTTCCGGCCTGACCGGCTCTGACAAGCTGCTCCAGGACGCCCTGCGATTAGAAGAGGAAGAAGAAGCCGCCCTCTCAAAACAGTCCCGAACGCAGGACCCCAACGACCCGATCTGGACAGGCGACGAGCGCGTCCAAGACACCGTGCTGCGCATGGTCATGGACAAGTACAAACCCTTACGCATCCGAGGAAACGAGCACAAGGACTCGGCGGACGAGAAGATCCGTGCTGGCATCCAGACACCCACCGCCCCTGGCCCCTCCCCCACCGGGAGCGCGCTGTTCGTTACCCCCCCCCCCGGCGTGCAGGGCGCACACGAGGACGGGCGCAAGCTGCCCAAGACACCCGATCAGAAGCCGTGGCGCGCCGTCTACGTGCGACCCGCACACCTGCTCGGCGTCGGACAAGAGACGCCCAGTATATACTACGGCCAGTTCCTGTCCGCGAAGTCCGAGGCGCGGACCAAGCTCCAAGCCGCGGGCGTCAATGTGTCCGCTCTCCCCGTCGACGACCCGAGGGCGATGACGCAGCTGCGGGCGGGTATGAAGACGGCCGAGCGCCGGGGCAAGCGTGATCGACTACCAGCTCTCCCAATCGGCCGACGAGGGGGAGGGGGAGGGGGAGGTGAAAGGGGATACGGTGTCGGATACGAACCGGAACCTGCAGCTCCAGCTGGGGCACGCGCAGGGGTGGGATAGTGTTATTGAAAAACGCATCAAGGCGGCGCTCGAATCCGGGTCGTTTAGGGAGAACAAGTTGAGAGGTAAACCGATCCAGCGGGATATGGAGGAGAAGAACCCCTTTCTTGCGAGGGAGGAGTACTTTATGAACCGGATCGTGAAAAGGCAGGGTGCGGCACCGCCGTGGGTCGAGCTGAATATGGAACTCGAGACGGAACTCAAGGCGTGGAGGCAGCGGTTTGATGAGTCGTGGGTGCGCCGCGCTAGCCGCATGATCACTACGTCCACTCTAGCGGATGGGTTGCAGCCGCTGCCCCTCAACAGCATCGCTGCAGCGGAAGCAAAGTCCGTCCTGGACCTCCCCGCCGCACGCACCGAGGCGGCGCAGCGCCTCGTCGACACAGCCACGCGCTACCGCGACCCCGAATGGGAAACCCGCGAACGCGCATACCACACCCACGAACTCAAACGCCTCAACGACCTCATTCCGCAAACACAACCACCTCGCGCCATTTACAGCGAGGAAAGGGCTGATGGTGCTCGATGTGGAACTGGCGAATATGTGGAAGAGGACGCTGCCGAGGCTGGTGTATGAGGTGTCTGGGATCCTGCGTGGGAAGGTTGCGGGTGGCGCGAGGGTGGACGGTTGGGATGAATTGCTCGAGAAGGAGAGGGCAGAGGTGAGGTACGATGTGTGGGGGAGAGAGGTGAGTTCAGCAAGTGGTGCGAGGGGTGGAGAGAGGGGGAAGGGATGGTTGGACGGGTGGTTGGGGAGCGCGGTTGCGGCGGGTGGTGGTGGAGGCGGTGAGGCAGGGAAAGGCGATGCGGGGAAGGATGCGGAAGTTCAGAATGTCGGATTGCTCGCGGCGATCCAGAGGAGTCTGCACTGGGCGAGGCAGCGGATTGTCGGCAGTGCTTGACGAAGCTCCTCTCCGCCACATGATACACTCTGCTCCGATAGACGAAGCCGCAATAGAAGCGATGGTCCTCTTCCACCTCGTCGTGTCTTTCGATCCGCACAGTCGGACATCCGCATCGCTCGAGATGAAACTGTGTGACTTCGCTTTGACGAAGGCCACTGACCGCACCCCTCATTCACCTCGTCCATCAGAGTGCTTGATAGCCAACCGGAACTTTGTCCTTGTGCGTCAAAAGCTGACCTCATCCCATGAAAGGAGACATCGCAACCTCGCACTTGTTCGAAAAGAGGCATTACGACTGACGGAAAACCTGAAGGAAGCGTTGTACAATTGAAGCTCGAGCCCGCTGTAGCCACTACGCTCGCCAAAGCAAGAACGCCATCTGGCCCAGATCTACGCCAATAAAACTGTCTCGTCAGTACCTCATCACCCGTTCCTGTTCCACTACCCGCTGAGTGTAGGGCACACTTACAAAAGTAGATAAAGTGCTTCGTCTCATGCGTGACGTAACTGCCGTACTTTTGCCCGACAACGGCGTGCCAGGTCGGCCCGAACTTCTGATCCATCGTGCGCTTCACGTGGCCCGCCATGTCCTTTTCGACGGTGAACTTCTCGAGTGCGTCGTACGCGATGTCGATCGTCTCGGCCTGCATGTCGTCTGACATGTCGACGTTTTTGATTACGGGTTTGAGGTCGCGCACGTTGGCGGTGGCGGTGGTGGTGGAGTCGGCGGGTGGAGAGGTGAGCGCTTCTGTCATTTTTGAGTGGTGAGAGGGGGTTGGTGAGGATGAGGGATGGAGAGGAAGGGGAGGGAGGGTGCGGGAAGAGCAACACTCGGAGAAAAGCGCTGAGCAACACCTCGAAGGGAAAAGCGCGTGTATCGTACGAGAGAAAAGGGCGCTGTGCGCAGATGCACGTCGAGCTGCAACGGTGCGCAACTGGACCCTGGATTTTTGCCACCCGACCACCACCACTCCAGGTTACGATACCAACGACACAATGATACTGCGGCCATCGCCAGGTCGCCTGCGCGCGGTGATGCATGCCGCGGGCAAGGCGAGGTCGCGTCCTCGTCCGACCAGCGTCATCACGCCCCACACTCGCAGCTTTTCCGCCTCGTCCACGCACGCTTTCACGCGGGGTGCGTCCAGCAGAGGCATCCACTCTACCACACGCGCCATCCGCAGTCACGGCACCCTCAGCGCACTCCTCAAGCGGCTGCTCTCGACCGCAACGCGCGCGGTCCGACTCGCACATCACCGCTTGAGCAGCCCGCACGCGCTGTACTCTGCACTCATCAAGCGTGCCACCACATACACCGTGCGCTCACCGCTGCTCCGCGGCGCAATCGAAACATTCCGCTCCACTTCCCACCGTACCACCCCCACCACCGCCTATGCAACGCTCAACCGGCCCAGCGTCAGCTTCGCCCGTGGGGCCCTCAGCGGTATCGGCGCTCGGCCCGCCGCCGGCCAGCTCAGCCTGTCGCCCCTGCGAGGAGGCGTTGGGCTGCAGCCTGCGCGCAAGTTTTCCTCCGGCGGAGCGAGGGTGTTCGATAACCTGGTAGTGGATGCGCCGCTTGCGCTGCGGCTGGTTGGCGCGGAGATGGAGGACAAGGCGAGGATGGTGCACAGAAAGCCGGCGGTTGTGGCGGGTAAGGTGGAGAGTGGTGTGGGGGCGAGGAGGACCGGTGGGATGTTTGGAGGGGCGAAGCTGCCCAGGAACGCGCTGCTGTTCGCCACGCGCCAGCGTGAGGTAGATCAGAAGAGCACCGCTAGCCACTGTGCTACTGAAAGCGAAGCCGGTGCAGAGGACATGAACCTCTACTTCCAGTTCCCGCACCTTCCCCTCTCTGACCCAGCAACATGTACAGTGACAATCCGCCTCATCGACGCGCTCTACGACGCGCTCGGCGGCCGACACCCGACCGCACCCACCTCGGCACACCCGCGCCTGTTCGACCAGGCTTTCCTGCTGGACGCCCAGACCGTGCTGGAGTACGAGCACCGGCGGTACTTGAGGGCGAAGGCGGTGCTGCGCGTGCTGTGGGACGCCGGGCTGGTCGACGAGGTGGATCTGGAGGACGAGGCGGTCTGGACGGTTAAAGTGAGGGGCGCGGGGGCAGAGGAGGTGAGGGAGAGGGTGAGGAGCGCGGTCGGGTTTGAGGTCGATGGGTGGTGTAGTTTCGAGCGCGCGGAGAGGGAGGGGGAGGATGGGAGAGGGCTGGATTTGTCGGTCGCTTGGGTGTCGCAGCAGCAGCAGGGCGAGGACGGATCGAGTGCGCTGTTCTCGAGTCCAAGGTGGACGAGTGGAGAAGAGGTGTCGGTGGAGAGCCTGATATCGCTTCCCGAGTCCGAGGCGTCGTCGTCCTCCGTGCTGTTTGATTCGCGTACGTCGTTTTAGTTTCCCGTCCCAAGCCGGTTATGTTGTGAAAGCTTCTGTTCCCTCGTTCCACGCACTCATACACGATTGCCTCACTGTCTGTCCCTGTTCAGCTTCACACATTCACTCTGTCGTCTCACACACACGAAATCACGATCCGAATCTGTAATGCAGCGTTTCGAATTGCGAAGAATCCACACTGTCCATCCGCACCTCTGTCTCTACACACGACTGCGTCCAACCTGCTCGACACTGATCTTGCCCTCATCCACGACCCCTTGCACCATCGCCCTCCTCTGCTTGAGCACGTTCTCGATGAAAAACTCACCGGCCTTGTACGAGCTCCTCACCAACGGCCCACTGGCGACATACAAGAAGCCCAACTCCTCGGCCGTCTTTTGCCAATGTTCGAACTTCTCCGGCGAGACGTACTCCTCGACCTTCATGTGGCGTTTGGTGGGGCGCATGTACTGGCCGAACGTGACCACGTCGACGTTGGCCTGCCTGAGATCGCGCAATGTCTGCTCGACCTCGGCGTCCTGCTCGCCGCAGCCGAGCATGATCGACGTCTTTGTAATCAGCGCTGGCGAGGTCTTCTTGGCATGCGCGAGCACGGCGAGCGACTGGCGGTACTTGGCCCTTCGATCGCGCACGAACGGCGTCGTCCGCTCGACGGTCTCGACATTGTGCGCGAATACGTCCAGCCCCGACCGCACGATGGTCTCGACACACGCCGTGTCCCCCGAGAAATCCGGCACCAGCGCCTCGACGAGAATCTTGGGCGACTTGAACTTGATCTTGCTGATCGTGCTCGCGATATGACTCGCCCCGCCATCCGCCAAGTCGTCCCGATCAACGCTGGTCAGCACAATGTACCCCAACCCCCAGCGCGAGATCGCCTCGGCGGTGTTCTCGGGCTCGTGCACGTCCAGCGGCGCAGGCGTCCGGCTCGTCTTCACCGCACAGAACCGACAGCCGCGCGTACACGTATCGCCCATAATCATGATCGTAGCCGTCGCAGTGTCCTTGCCTCCGGAGCCGCCCCAGCACTCGCCGATGTTCGGACAGCGCGCTTCTTCGCATACGGTCGACAGGCCCAGCCCGCGCAGGTCCGACTTGATACGGGTGTAGTTGGCACCCGTCGGGATCTTGGTTTTGAGGTGAGAGGGGAGACGCGCGTCTTTGGTGCGCCCCATTTGCACTCGCCCTGATGAGGCGGGGGTGGAGGTGATGATCGAATCGACGTCGCCCGCGGCAAAGTCGTCGATGGAGAGGTCGGCGGCGAGCTTCTCTCGGAATGCGGCCATACGAGCGGACGGTTTCTTGTCGGTGCCCGTAGACGCGGGCTTGCTGTCAGATGCATCCGTGGCGTACGTCCTGACAGAAGCACCTTTGGCGAGAGATGGCGACGAGAACGCAGAAGACAGCGTACCGATTACACTGCTGCTGGGACGCGCGGCCGAAGTGGCAATGCCTCTGCTCCTCGGTGTAAGATGAGCGGCATTGATGGTAGGAGGACCCCACTCTGCGTAGTGATCACGTTGAGCGGCCTTGCTGAGTCCGAGCCTGCCACGCCACCTGGGCCAATGCACGAGCCTCTCGCGCAGATCCTCCAAATCGTGCACCGAGCTGGCGGGCGAGAGTGCGGCGCGCAGAACCAGCTTCGAGTCGGTGACGCGCAAGTTGCCGTACCAGTCGCCGTGCGGGTAGACGAGCGCGTTGGCCGCCCACGCGTGACCACCAACGTGGCTGATGGGGAACACTCGAACCTTCTTGGGTGCGTCGTTGCCGGTCTTGATGGTGGAAGCTTGGTGCGAGCGAACCTCGTCCTTCAGTGCTTGAAAGACGGCGGTTCCGGCGACTCCGCAGCGGCAGTCGCGCGAGCCGTGGGTGCAGACGTAGACGTGCGTCTCATCGCCCGGCTTTGCGCGACCCGTCTGAGGCTGTGCAGAGGCAAGGGCGTCGTCGACACGCTGTCGGAAGGACGAGCCGGCATCGAGGGTGGAGAGCGAGACGGGGCCGACTTTGGCCATGGTGCCGTTGGTTGAGTAAGCGTAGACGACGAATTGCTCCTGCTCCTGTGCCGAATTTGGGACGGCACGCATCATTCGTGAGGTGGTCGGATCCCATGGCTTCAGCGCTGCCGCATCGCGACCGGCGTTAGTACGAGCGTCACCAGACGAGAACGAGATGCCGTACCCTTCGAGGCTGCCGCCCTTTTTCGCACGGCTTTCGAGCTCGGAGAGAAAAGGCGAGACAGACTCGAGATGAGAAGGCCATGTGTCAACAGGTCGTGCTTGATCATACGGGTGAACGATGAGGTGAACCTTGTAGGAGGGTGAGGTGCCTGCGAGTGGCAAATGCGAATAGGGTGCTGCTGGGATCTGACCGTGTTCGTCCAGCGCAATCGAAAGATCTTGTCCAGAGACGGTCTTTGAAGCTGCACTGGAAGCTGCAGTCGCACTGTTGCTGCGGGGAGCTGATGAAAAGATAGTCCTTGAGGAGGATCCTAGTGCGGCGACGGGAGCTCGTGTGGCGGCGGACAGCAGCTGCTTTGGAAGGATGGCGGTGTTGGTGCGAGCACGAAGCAGGCGAGGTGCAGCCACTCGCACTGATGCTGTCGTTGAGGATGTCCAGCAGCTCATCTTGAACAAGGTGCTGGGAGAGTGGATGATGGTGGTGGCGAGGATGGGAGCAAACCTGAGTTCAAGAAGAACGAAAGCGAATCACAAATCTTGGATTTTGCGTGCTTTTTTTTTTTTTTTTTTTTTTTTTTTTTTTTTTTTTTCGCCGCCACCAAATCCGAAGACTTCCACACTGCGCTCTACTGCCTCGATTCGATTCTTTGGGTCATAAAAATATTACCCAAAAAAAAAAAAGGAGCCGAAAATCACGGGCAAAAAGCCGGTCAAATCTTGGATTTTGCTGCGACGAGGACGACGGCTCTTTCCGTATGCGAGCAACACACAGCGCAGAGTAGACCAAGCCGTTGATCATTGGATAGCTAGCAATACAAGGTGACATTGAGCCGAATGATGTCGAGAAAGCCGAACAAGCGGTTGATGCGGAGTACAGGTGCAGAGTGGGAGACAACGACAGCTTGCAGAGGGATCGAAGGAATTCACAAGCGGGAGAATGCATGTCTAGGTCGCCTCTGCTACGACGACGCAACAAACGTATGCCCCATCTTGAGCTGCTCTTCCAACTTGCGGATCTCTTCCAGACTCTCGCTCCTCTCGATCGCATCCTCGATGGCTTTGCGCTCCTCTGCCGTCAACAGGCGTCTTGACGACCCATTGAGTCTTCCGGGTTCAAACGTCTTCTGCTTGCCCACCTGGACCGCATCCGCATCCACGTCCATCGCCCCACCGTCCGCTTTCCTCAAGATGCTTGCTGCCAATGCCGACGTTTTCCCGTCCTCTGTCTCCATGAGCTCTTTCGCGAATGCGCGCTCCTTGTCGCGTATCCGCTGGTAGTCGAGCACGCGCACCTGCGGAAGCTTCCAAATCACAAACTCGCGGTAGTGCTTTTCTCGGCTCGCCGGTGTGCCCATCAGACACAGATACTCGAGCCGGCTGCACTTGCTCAGATGCGCCAGCTCAGCGAGGTCGGATATCGCATTGTTGGTCAGGTTGAGCGTGTGCAGTGCCGGTAGCGAAAAGGCGATGCGTGAGTCGATGCGCGATATCAAGTTGTTGGCCAGTTGCAGTGATTCGAGCTGTCGTAGGAGGGGGAAGTTGCCGAGGAAGCGGATGTCGTTGTCCGTAAAGTCAATCGCATCGTTCTGATCGCGTGTCACACCGAGGTTCTCGATGGCTGGGATCTTGAGGCCGCGCAGATCGAGTTCGCGGTCTCCGAGTGTGTTGATCGACGAGCTGCTCCGTGATAGAAGCTCTGGTGTCAGCTTCATTGTGAGCGGTTATGCGATGTGGCAGGAGTGGTTGTTGGGAGATGCCTTTGGTTTCAGTCAAGCTGATTGGAGCGTGGACAGTTGCTTCGTCCAGCAATCGATGCGGGGTCCTTGGAGTGGTCTTGCGTCCTCTGAAGCAGAAAGCTGTTTCGAATGAGACCAGATTGAGGGTTGAGTCGCTTGAGGTTTGCCAGTAGCTTGCAAGAGATGATGAGGAGGAGAAGAAGAAGTATGAAGTATGAAGTGGAGAAGGAAAGCAAACAATTCACGAATGCGCTTTCCAGCCGATTCGCGTCACGTGAGCAGACGTTTTTGGTTGCGGAAAAGGGAAGAAAAAGAGAAAAATGAGAGCGTCTTGGCAAAGCATAAATGCTCGACTTTCTTCTCAGCCTTCTTCTCTCCGTCCACCATCCTCATCCTCATCCTCGACATCGACATCGCCAACATCGTCCTTGCGTCGTGTTTCGTCGCCACTGTTCGCTGTCTGCGAGTCCTTCTGCGTCCATCCTTCCGCCGCATCCGGTTCTGTTTGAGCTTCCTTTCGCGCCTTCGCTCTCCATTCCCTTCCAATCCTTTTCTGAGTATCCCTTCCTATCCCTCCTCCTTTCCCTTCCCCCCCCCCCCCTATCTCTCTGGACCTAATTCTGCCCGCCATGCGCTCTTCTAAGCCGTAGCGGTTCCTGGTGAGGGTCCAACAGTAAATCAGCTCGCTGAGCGGCAGCTGAGGCACATTCGGTGGTACGGCGTTCTACACATTCGCTACGCTGCTGGGTGTGTCAGCCATGCTTGGTTTCATCGTCAGCCTCGTCCGGCATGGAGCCTGGACGGATCTTGAGCAGGTTGCTGTAACAGGCGCTTGCTCGTATGGGATTCGTCTTCTATTGCCGACAGGTTTTGGTCGGGCTGGCAACATTTCGTTTAGTGCGGATGATTGGTGCTGTACGTTGTTGTGAATGCAATCGATAAACACCTTTTGGGAGTCCTCTTGGTGTGTGTGTCTGAAGGACGCTAGACGAGGGCGTCAGTGAGACCAGATGGACGCCGATATGAATCAATCGGGCAGCGCACACTGTGCCAGATACCCTCGGCTGAGAATTATCCGCGGGAAACTCGGAGATTTGCGCACCACGGCCCACGCGATCGCTTCCAAGACGAGTCCCCGCTGTCAAGGATGACTCGAGTGCTTACAGACACCATACACATCAAGGTCCGCTTGACGGACCAGGGAAGTGTTCATCATTGGCACCATCTCCATCATCATCATGACAGCAATGCTTCCCATAAGCGCTATGGTCGCCCGTACTTCGGACGACGCGATCACGATGGCGGCAGAATCGAAGGAAACACCTCTTATCGATAGCAAGGCAGCTATTGCCCTGCCCGCCATCCCCACTCTTGATCGCATCGAGCGAGCCGTCTCGCCAACCGACGGCACTGCGATACCCGCCGATCACTCCGCCGCCGCCGCCGCCGCGCTTCTCTACCCAACCGTCCCAGCGGACCACACCCCGCCCATCTCGCAAAGCGCCATCGCCCTCACCCTCAACTTCCTACTCAACGTGACCTTCTTCATCATCGTGCCCACCTCCGCGCCCTACGCCAACGAGCTCGGCGCCTCGACATGGTTCTCCGGTCTCACCGTCGGCGTCAGCGTCGTCGTCTCCGGCCTGCTCCTCGTGCCGTTCTCGCTGCGCTACCGCGCGTATCGCTTCCCCGTCCTGTTCGGCGCGGTATGCATCATGCTCGGCCAAACAGTGTACGCGCTCGCCGGCGTGGCAGGTTCGGCGTGGGTCATGCTCGCGGGCCGTGTCGTGACGGGCGCCGGCTTCGTATCGTGGCGCTACGTCAAGTCGTATTTCACGGATGCGGCTGTGGTGGGGACGGGCAAGCGGACGATGATGTCGGCGTGCCTTGTGACGTCGCAGGTCGGGGGGATGGCTGTGGGGCCGTTCATTGGCGGGTTGCTGTCGAAGAAGGTGCGGCCGCTGACCGAGGAGCACCGGCTGTGGAACGGATATACCGCGTCGGGGTGGGTGATGGTCGGTGTGTTTGCGGTGTTGTTTGTGGCTACGTGGTGTGTGTTCCGCGACCCTGTGCCGACGCCGACACAAGCACAGGTCGAGCTTGCCGCCATGCCGCCGACGACAGGCGCAACGACTACAGCAAAGCAAGCAGCGGCGGCGGCGGCGGCATTGCCAGAGGAACCAACGCTACGCAGCATGTTGCGTGAGCTCAACGCATCGCAAAAGTTCTCGGTGCTCACCATGTGCTGGTTCAGCATGGTCAACTTTCTCGTGCTCGGAGCGTGGGAGGTCAACATTCCCGTGTTTGGCCACCTGCGCTTTGGGTGGTCCGAGCACAACGCGGGCAACGTGATCGCGCTCGGTGGGCTGGCGACGATGCCGATCATGTTTGCGCTCGTGTTTGCGGCCAAGTACGTGCAGGATCGACTCATCCTGGCGGCGGGCACGCTGTGTGGCCTGCTGGGGCTGTCGCTGCACATGGGCGCGCTCGTCAGCCCGGCTGCGTCGGCGGTGGGCAGGTTGGGCACACTCGACTCGCTCAACTTTGGCTCGTTCTTTACGAGTTGGTTCCTGGTGGCGCTCGGGTATAATGCATTGACGACGATTACGCTGGCGCTGCTGTCGAAACAGCTTCCGGCCAAGTACAACGGGCTCACGTCGACGGTGATTCAGCTGAGCAACAACGTGGGCCGTATCTCGGGCGCGTTGTGGGGGGCGACTATCTATCAGGTGGGGCAGTTTAGCATTGTTTCGCTCGAGCTGGCCGTGACGCTGATCGGAACGTGTCTGATCGGGTTTATGTGGCGAAACATGAATGTACGAAGTGGATGATAACGAACAGCAATGGAAGAGCAATGGATGATATCCTCTCACTCGATGTCGCGTGATCTGTGTCGCGTGTCCTGTCTACGCGCTGATCCTTCGCCCATGATAAGCTACAACACGCCTCACTCAGAAGCACTCCAATCAGGAACGATCAACGAGAAGCTGGACAAGGGGGTTGTGAGAATCAGTAGAAAGTGCACAGCCAAAATTGTGTATCTCTGGCAGCCATCAATCGTTTTGATGAGGGTCGGTTAGGGCTACAACCCCTATTTCAGAAAAAAAAAAAAAAAAAAAAAAAAAAAAGGGCGGCGTATGAAGCTTGACGAGAGAAAGAGCGCGTTTGAGCTTGTCTCACGTGGTTGTTTGCGATGCCAGCCTGCCTGCCTGCCCAGCGCTTGAGCATGAATAGTGATCTCGACTGTTAGCTGTGAGCAGACAGGAGCTGAGCTGCTTGTGGTTGAGCCTTTGACGACGATGACATGGATTCTCACTGGTCTTGCCCGAATCACGAGACCGTTTCGCTCTTGACCTGAAAGCTTTCGACAACCTCTTCAAGGCTGCCTCCCTCTCTCATTGACATCAATGTCCTCTTTCCTTTGGTCACAAGTGCCAGCCCCAACAAAGCATTCGAGGCTGCATCGCTTTCACCCTCGAATTCATCGGACAAGCCGCGACGAAAGGCAGCCTTTTCGCGGAACGACAGGCAGAGACCGTGAGAAAGCGGACCACCTCAAGCCTCACGGATAGCCCGATCAAGGTGATAAGCGCCGAGTGAGATATGTGTGAGTGGAAACAGCTCCTCTGCGTGTGATCATGTCGAGGAGAAAGAGAAACTCAACTCGCCGACAAGCTCAAAATTTCAGGGTCCTCTTTTTCAGTCTCTGCTCCACGCTCTCGTCAAGGCGCGTTGACTGCTCTGCTGCCCCACATCCCCCAAATTTTTTCGCACCGACTGAAACATGCACAAAAGTCGCAGCGAGGCGGCCGCATCTCTTGTGCATCGAAACGTGCCTGTCTGCCTTGTCGGTCCGCCTCGCATTTTTGAGGCTTGGAATGTGCAAGGAGCCTTTTAAAGAGCTGCATCTCTACCGCTTCTTGCTCCTCCTGCATCCTCACTCGGCTCCACATTCTGCGTCTGACGGGAGCATCGCATCTCGGTCTCGTGTCTAGCAAGCTCGCTCTTCCCACCACATTCTCATCCTGCGCGCTCTCCTTGTCGCTCTTACAGGTCAGCCCGACCATCGCCCGATACATCCAGCGCCGCACACTCGACTTTATCGATTACGGGACGGTTGTGGCTGCTTTTGGCGCTGAAAGTGGGTGGATGTACAGCTCCTGCTCTTGCTCCGCCGCCTCCAATGACAGCTCTGCTCGCAACCATGCCTTCCTCACCACCACATTCCAAGCTCGGAGCCGAACCGGAGCACGACTCTCCTGGCACCTCGGGTTTCAATACTCCCATCTCTTCGCCTTCCGGTCAGCACACACCCGCAGCAGGCTACCGTACAGCAACGGGCACACTCTCCAACGTCTTTGCCTCGCTCTGGGGTACTTATAATCAGCAACAACAGCAACAGCAACGCGAAAGTGGTCCTTCTCGACATCAACCACCTCCATCCCCTCAACCGAACAACGATTCGCCTGGCCCTTCCATTCCAGGTGGTTGGGGTAACTTGCTAAGTTGGGGACCCGCTGCAGCTCGCAACAAGACAACCACGTCGCGCAAGTCTGCTTCACCGTCGCGTGCGACTCCTTCCTCCTCCAAGCCGTCTCGCTCTAGAGGCGCCATCCCTTTCAGCATCTCTGCTCCTTTGGAAGCAGCTAACGCCACTGAAAAGGACGACGTTGATCAATCCCAACTCGGCGGTGCATCCGCCAATCAAGCAACGCACACGAGACGCGAAAGAGCGGGAACCTCGCGGTCACCTTCAAGCTCTCCACGACGCAGGCCACTTGCCGGCATCTTTGAAGATCTGCCATCCGCGTCTGCGTCACCTCCTCAAACGCCATCCTCATCTCGGAGTCACTTCCACGATCTGCCTCCCGAATCGCCCTCCCTTAAGGACGAGTCCCCCAAAGGAGCATACGCCACGCTGTCCAGACTCCAATCCAAGCCTTCCGTCGGCAAGCTCCGGTCTGGTTCCGGCCTCCTCTGGCCTTCGACTACACCTAAAGCAGACATGCCCGTCGCCGTACAAACCCCATCCCCGACGCCGCAGTATCGGCCCGCAGCCAACTGGTCCGAGGCGCTCGCACGCGCCGAAAAGCTCGACGCGCACGTTCGTCGCATCGTCTTCCAAGCCGGGCTCGACTACGAGACTCGACCTATGGTCGTGCTCGCCGCCTGCTGCCTTCCCGATCCCCATGAAGTCGACTACGATGCGCTGCTCGACCGCATCATGGACACCATGGATCTCTTCGTCGAAAACGATTATACCGTCATCTACTTTGCCGGTGGCGGACATCATCGTCCAGGATGGAATTGGATCTGGCGCGCCTACCGCCGACTCGACCGACGCTTCCGCAAGAACCTCAAGAAGCTCTACATTGTCCACCCGACGTTCTTCACGCGCTCGCTGCTGCAGTTTGTCAACACGGGCGCCTACTTTGTCTCGCCCAAGTTTTCCAAAAAGGTCTCGCAGCTGTATACGCTCTCGGCGCTGGCGGAGCACGTGCCGCTCACCCAGATCGACATTCCGCCCGAGGTGCTGCAGTGGAACGCGAGGTACGAGAAACGCGTCAGCCTGCCCGCAGCGCCGAGCGGTTCGGCCGAGGCGGGCCAACCTGATGCGGAGAAGGTGTTTGGTGTGGAACTGGAGAAGCTGATGGGCGTATGGGCCGAGAGCGGCGGTGTGCCGCGCGTAGTGCGCGACTGCGTCGAGGCCATCCTGGGCGACTTTGACGGCATCCGCCCCGCCGAGGTCGAGGGCATCTTTCGACGATCGCCCTCGTCGGCGCTGCTCAAGACCGCACAGGAGAGCTACGACCGCGGCCACCCCGTCAGCTTGGAGCAGTACCGAGACCCGCACATACCCGCCGTGCTGCTCAAGATGTTTTTGCGATCGCTGCCTCGGCCCATCTTCACGGCCAACACGTACCCGCTTATCCGCTCGTGCCCGCCTCCTCCTTTGCCCGGTGCAGACGGCGACGCAGAGCAGACTGCCGCACAGGCGCGCGAGACGATCGACTACCTGCGCACGCGTCTGCTGCCCGCCATCGACCCGCCGTGCGGCGGCATCCTGCTGAGCTACGTGCTCGAGATGCTGCACAAGGTGTCGCAGTACAGAGACAAGAACAAGATGGATGCGGCCAACCTGGCGACGGTGATTGCGCCCAACCTGGTGTCGAGTGGCAATGCGATGAAGGACGTGCTCATCTGCCGGGTGGATGGGATTGCGTCGATGGCCAATACACCGGCACAGTCCGCGCAGTCGTCGCCGCTGACGAGGTCGCCCAAGGTGCGCAAAGCGTCGCTCTCGAGCGACAGCTCAGGGGGTACTACGAGCTTGGGATCGATCGTGCGGTTCTGCATCGAGAACTACTACGAGATTTTCGACGAGATCACCTTTGTTGCGCAGGTTAACAGCGTGCAGGATCTGGTGGATGATCTGGGCCGCGAGGGGGGCGAGGGCCGGGCCAGTCGGTCGCCGTCGGTGGCGAGTCGGCGCTTGCCGAGTCTGCACGATGCGCCTGCTTCGCCGTCAGCGCTGGGGCTGGGTGGGCACAAGCGGGGCGAGTCGACCGCCTCGGACATGTCGCAGGCCTCCGCCAGCGTGTGGGCCGGCAACACTGCGATCCACAACGACGATGGCGTCGACGAAGATCGCAAATCAGGTGTCACGACGGGCCGCAGCATCGCGTCGCGCGAAGGGCACCGTGCGCCTGCGGGCTTCCACCGCGCGGGCACGATCGGGCGCAACTCCTCGGGCTCGCTGCGGCTGACCAAGGGGCGGTTGGGGTCGAATACGAACTTGAGGTCGAGTTTCACGCCGGTCAGTGGTGGTGGGTCGACCAAGCCGGTGGTGGCGTCGGGTTTGGCTGCCACGGCGGGCGCGGCGGATACGGATGGGCTGACGTCCCAGCTGAGCGGAGTTACGCTGACGGGCGCCAATGCCACTGCTACGTTTAGCTCTCCCTCTGCGGACCGCGTGTCGTCTGCCGCGCTGGCGTCGGCGGCGGCGGGTGGATCGGCGTCCTCTTCGCCCCTGTTGGCCAGCGGAGGCGGGTCGAGGTTCAGGCACAGTGGAGAGGAATCGGCATCTGCTGGTTCCCCCACTGATGCGACTCCAGCCCTTGCTGCTGGCGTGGCGAGGAGAAAGTCGACAACGCGACGAGAGCTGTCCGAGGTGGCCGAGGCTGAAGGCGCGTAATACCCACCACTGCCGTCATGGCCGCCCGAGAAGGATTTGATACCTCTTCTTCCTTTCTATTTGGTTCGTTATGGGTTTTGTATGCTTACTGCAATGGGAACATCGAACGTCTACGGTGCAAGTTGGTGTGAATTTCGTGCGAGTATGACTGTGATTCGAATCTGTGAGACAGCTGCGATTGACGGCAAGCGAGTCTGAGTTCGACCCACCAGGCGCGCGAGGAAGAGCAGCTTTGAGGAGAGCAGGACCATCGCCCGTGAGCATGATGGACTCACAACCCGATCTCTCCAACTCGAGCTCATTCAACACTTGAGAGACGTCCTCTCAGCAAGCTCGCACATACGACCACCTCAAAGCCTCTCTTCACGCACCCTTCGCACACTCCTCGAACAAACAACGAAACACTCTAGAATTTCCAAACCCGCATCACTCTTCACATCCCAATCACCCTTGTCGCCCGCTTGCCCATCTCGCGCCTGACCGCATCCTCCGAGCGCTTGGCGATCTCGATCAGCTTGCCAATCAGCTCGTCGCGGTCCCAATCGCTGCGGTGCGCCCAGATCGCATTGAAGCATGCTGCGCGCAGACGCGACAGCTGATCGATGTTGTAGCTTGACGAAGACGTGACAATGTACGTCTTGAGGTTTTCGTACGACGCTGTCGTGTATTGCAGCGGTGGGTGTTCGGGTGCTTGTTCGACTTCGACTTGGGCCGCGGGAGCTTCGGCCTGGGCAACGGGAGCAGCAGGGGCAGCAGCAGCGCCTGCAGTGCTGGTGGCGTGCGTCTCGGTCGCGTCAGCGCTGACGGCGGCGGTGTCGTTGTTGTTGAGCGAAGGCGATTCGAGACGAGCCCGTTTTCGCGCCTCTTTTTCGCCAGCAGGGGCATCTACCACCATCGCATCCGAAGGCTCGGCAGCAGCAGCTTTGCCAGCTTCAGCCTCAGCTGGATTCACTTGAGCACTGACGCTTCGCTGCCTCTTGTTGCTGCTCAATCCGCTCGCCAACTCTGGCTCCTTGCCCGCAATCCTAGCACTCGCCCTCTCGCCCTTGGCACCCTCGGCCTTCTTGGCCGCCGCCTCTTCTGCACTCTGCTTGGCCTTCTCGGTCGCCTCTCGAGCCTCCTGCTCCCTTGCCATCTGTCGCAGCGCCATGCGATCGCACTCTTCGCGGAACCCAGCATCGATGTACTGATCCATCAGCACGATGGCCAAGTTGCGCATCTGGTGCGCCCTGAACACGCGATCCTGGTCCACCTCGGCGGCTTCCTCGGCGTTTTCGACAATCTTCTGGATGTCCTCCATGAAAGCCGAGCACGAAAGGTAGCCGTTGTAGTAGAGGCGTTTCTGCATCTTTTCGAGGTTGGTGGTCCAGATGGGCATCGTGCGCTTGCGGTAGTCCGGGTCGTCGGCGGCGATGCCGTTGCCGTGGCCGTTCGCGGCATTGAACGCAGAGGCGATGGACGTGTCTGCGAGAGCCGGAGTAGTGGAAGGATCAACAGCATCGGGGGCGGAAGCGGGGGCTGTAGCGACGGCAAATGCTGGATCCGCGCTGGAAGCAGCAGCAGCAGCAGCAGCAGCAGCAGCAACGCCGTTGACCTGAGAAGACGCGGGCGGAATGGTACTCTCGCCAAGGCTTTCACCTTCAGGAGCTGCTGCATCAGCAACACCATTGGCAACTCCATTGACGGCAGCGCCGTTGGCAGCTGCGACTGCATCACCGTTGGTCATCGACACATCGCCGCCCTCACCCGCCGCCGCCGCAGCCTCAGCATCGGCACCTTCGCCGCCGTTCTGTTCCGCCTCGAACTCGGTGATGGTAGCCGCTGGAGGACCCATGAATTGGGCTGCAGTGATGCCACGCTTGGCCGCGATGTCCGCCTCGGTCTCGAGCATCGTATTCACATCGTCCGTCTCGTCGTTGGCCGCCTCCACTGGCTGGCGCGGCTCGTAGTACCGCAGCTCGATGGTGATCTTGCCCTTCTCGCGCTTCCAGTCGAACGTCTGCGTGAGCTCTTTCAGGTTGTACTCGTCCCAGACGTCACGAGTGAACTTCTTGAACTTTTTCCTGAGCTCGGCGAGAACGGGCCCCAGGCGGAACTTGAGATGTTCGAGCAGCTTGGCGTCGTTGTCCGCCTGCTGCTGCAGCTCGGCCTGCGTGAGCTTGCGCGGAGGGCGAGGCGGTGCCTTTGGCAACTCTTCCAGCACCCTTTTGCGTCGAGGGAGAGCATCGGGGAACTCGGTGGGAGGGCGAATGATGTGATCAAAGATCTCCTTGAAGAAATCGCGTCGACTCGCCTCATTGGGTCGCGGGATCTCGACGACATCGTCTTCAAGGAAGTTAAACCACGAGTGCACTTCGTCGTCGAGCTCGTCCAGAGACGCTTCTGCGATGCCGAGGAGCATAACGGGGTCCGCATCTGTCAACCCGTCAAGGAGCGCCTTGAACGTTGTCTTGACGCTCTCCGAGACCGAATGCGACCAGTGGACAAGCCCTGGAATGTAAAGCACACTCGGCTTGTGTCGCTTAGCTTCGACGAAGAGCTGGATAATGGCGGCCTCGGGTGTGCGTGCGCTGTCGCCGAGCAAAGTGCCAATGTCGAGCGACTGAACGTGGTAGCCTTCGAGATGCTGCAAGAGCGCAGCACCAACAGCGCCTTGGCCCATGCCAGCATCACCATGAACAAGCATTCGCGGGCGGTAGACACGCTGCGCTTCGAACGACTGCAAGAGCATCTCACGACCGAACCCGCGGTCGCCGCCAAGCTTGTCGGCTGCCGAGAGGCCAGACGTGAGGCCCTTGGGAGCAAACACGTCGTCCTCCCAAAGCGCTTCTTCCAGTGGGTTTCGCTTGGACACGGGCGGGAGGATCCTGTCGAGCACACCAATGGCATCCTCGACCACAGATCGCAACAAGGGTGCGAGACGCTCCGGCAAGGGCGCAGCAGCCGATGCGCTTGCTCGCGCAGACGATGGTACGATCTTGTTGACCGACATCATAAAGTCCTTGGCGTCCACCTGAATCGAAGCCGGATCGAGAAGCAGACGGTCCGTGGTCGAGTAGATCTGCGGGTATCGCCTTTGGATCGCGTTGAGCGCAGCCTCGGTGCAGAGCGCGCGCAGGTCGGCACCTCCGTACCCCTTGGTGACCTCGGCCAACCTCGCCTTGAAATCGTCGTCGAGCGGAGGCTCCCACTTTCTGGTGTGGATGTTGATGATGCTCTTGCGCGCCTCGAGCGACGGCAGCGGGAAGTAGAATTCTCGGTCGAATCGACCAGGTCGACGAAGCGCTGGGTCGACGCTGTCGGGTCGGTTGGTAGCTCCGATGACGACGACTTGACCTCGTCCATCCATGCCGTCCATGAGGGCAAGCATGGTGCTGACGATACTGGCGTGAATCTGATCCTGCTTGCTCGAGCGCACGGGTGCAAGACCGTCAATCTCGTCGAAAAAGATGATACTCGGCTGCGAGTTTCTGGCTTCCTCGAACAAGAGACGCAGCTGCCTTTCTGCCTCACCGACCCATTTCGACAGACAATCGGCACCTTTGCGCATGAAGAAGCTGACCTGCTGACCCTCGGTGCTGCAGCTCGCAGCAAGCGCACGCGCAACGAGCGTCTTACCGGTACCCGGTGGTCCGTGGAAGAGCACACCACGCGGCGGCGTCACCTTGAAGCGTTGGAAGACTTCTGGGTAGAGCAAGGGCAGCATGACCATCTCCTTGAGCTGTTGGATGTGGCCATCGAGACCACCGACGCTGTCGAAGTCGATGTTCATGTCGACGCCGAGAGGGTCGACATCGGCGAGAGGATCGCCGCTCTTCTTGATGCGTCCAAAGCTGTCGGTGCCGCCGGAGCCGGTCAAGCCGCCTGGAGGTGCACCTGCGCCTCCAGCGCCACCTGCGCCCAACAGACCGCCCACAGCACCACCGCCAAGAGGAGCGGGTGCACCTGGCTTGCGGAAGGCATTATTCTGCAACTCGTCGTCGGAACTGTCGATGGGGTCGCCAAATATGCGTGCATAGTCCTTGCCGCTCATGGACGAAGGCAAGGCGTCCCAGCCTTCCTTGCCCTTCTTGCCGCGACCGGGGAAAGGCATGGGAAGGCCAATGCCGCCAGCGCCACCTGAAGCCGTACCGCTGCCGGCAGGGTCGAGATCGTAGGAGCCATTGGCGCCACGGCCACGACTGTTGCGGATGGTGCGTCCGAAACCGTCTCTCGGCGGCGAGGCTGGAGGCGGGACGAGCGAGTAGTTGACCTTCTTGCGTTGACGCAGCGAGTACGACTTGCCCTGGCTGCCCTCGGGCTCGTCGCTGTGAATGTCGAGCGGATCATCCTCGGCTCCCGAGATGTGTTCCTCTTCGGGGGTTTCTTCGCCTTCGAGCTCGTACTCGTCGTCCTTGGGTTTGCGCTTGGGCGGTCGACCGCGTCCGTTGGCGGCGCGCTTCTTAGCAGCCATCTCGGCGAGACGGTTACTGGAGCTGCCGCGAGTGAGGCGTCCAGAGGAGCGGGTGGGGCGTTTAGCGCCATACTCGCCCTCGTCGTCCTCTTCCCCTTCGTTGTCGCTGGCGACAAAGCCGTCAAGCGCGTTGGTCTTGAGACGGCGAGACGAGCGACGTGGACCTGCTTCGTCGTCGTCGTCCTCGGCATCGGACGCCTCGGATTCGGCCATGTTGGAGACTCTGGTGCGACGAATGCGGCCGGAGCGGCTTTTGGAAAGGACGGGTTCTGGTTCCTCGTCGTCGTCATGTACAGCTTCTTGCTTGACATGAGTGTCGTGCTCGCCGTCGGCATCCTCCTCGGCATCAGCGTCCTCATCGTCATCGTCATGCTCGTCGGCGTCCTGCAATGAAACAGAAAAGGGATGGAGAAGGAAGCAAAAATGTCAGTAATGGCTCTGCGGCGTATCAAGATGAACGGTCCGACGAGACCTGGTCAGTACGACTTGGGAGGGCTGAGAGCACGAGCACCACCATGCTCGCGCCGCTCAGACACCTCAAACGTTGCGGCAGACGATCACGACACTGCCTTGTCGCCTCTCCTCCTCCTGACCCGATCTTTGCGCAAATGTCGAGCTGACCTGACTCTCCGAACCCCGAACATGAGCTTACCAGTTGACGTCTCTGCTGTTCTGACATGACTTCGAAGGATCGTGTTTTCTTCTGCGACGGGGGCGGCGGCAGTAGAAGGCTTGGATCCTGAAACGAAGGAGGTTGCGAATCGCGAGAGAGTCTCGTACTACGGCGCGTGGGTTCCAATTCGGGTTTGGACGAGCCTCTCCTCGACTGCGGTTGGGCCCTGGCATTCGCACTGGCGTTTGCACTGGCGCTGCTGCTAGCTCTGCTGCTATTGCTGCGAGGAGGAGCTGCTTTCTGCTTGCCCTTGTCCTTGCCCTTGTCCTTGTTTTTCAACGTGATCTTCGGGATCTGCTGCGCTGCCGCTGGCTGACGGGAGCGTTCGCGCAATCTCCTACCTGGCTGCTCTGGTTCCAATTGCTGCTGCTCGTCATATTCGTCGTGATCATCCTCCTCCTCCCCCTCCATCTCCTCGCCATCGTCGTCGTCAACGTCGTCGTGTGTTTTTTGTCGTTTGGGACTTACTTCTTCGTAGTCCTCTTCGCTACCTGGTTGCTGCTTGACTTGGCGGGCGCGAAGAGAGCGATTTCCGGGGCTGTCGGAGTAAGAGTTGTGGATGTTGGCCGAGGCTGCGGTGGCAGCGCTCCTTGTGGGTCTTCTTGCTGGCATGTCGCTGGAAGTGACGGCGGAGGGATCGATCTGGAGCTGAGCTTGGGCTTGTTGTCCGCCAGAGCTGGATTCTTGCGTCTTGTAGGTGCGTTTGATCTTGATGCGGAAAGCTGGCTTCTGCGGCGAGAAGGCGGTGGAATCGATGGGGGGAAGCGGAGGAGTCGAGATGGATTCGAGTTCGGCCGCTTCTTGCTTCAAAGGCTGCGCTATGGATTCGTGCTCAGCTGAAGGCGCGAATGAGGGTAGCTGATGATGATGATGCTGCTGCTGATGCTGGAAGTGCTCGTGCGAGGCGGGAGGAAAGTTTGCGTATGCGTGCTGCGGGACAGGCTGAGGCGAGTGCGATTGGAAAGGGCTGTTGGCAGCTTGTGGATGATTCCAGTGACCCTGATGGAGGTGATAAGGAGAAGCGGAAGAATGACCTTGGAAGCCGGCTCCGTTGACGTCGAAATCGGGGGCAAGTAGGTTACCAGTGGAAGCGGCAGACGCGGTGGGATATGTGAACTGGTTCGATTCAAACTGGCCGGACGAAGTTGGTTGCTGATTGTGAGCAGCACCGTGATAGCTGGCGGCGTCCGACGCAGGGAAGAAGTTGCCGTGATGCTGCTGCGGATACGCGCCCGGTTGCTGGAGGTTGTGTCCGTATGGAGGCGGAGACTGGCTGGGCGCTGATGAAAAGGGAGGATAGACGTAGTTGTGCTGGTTGCTCTGAGTGTGAAAAGGGTGCTGCGGACCACCAGACATTTAAACGGATGAGAACGCGGTGGGTGGTGCAAATGTGTGGGGGAAAAGAGGAGACTGCAAGAACTTAATCGACACGGTCTGAGTGTCTTTCAGCGCGATGCTTGGCAAGTGCGAGTCGACGAGTGACTGACGTGCATATCAACACGATGCGATGTGATTTTACAGTGTATGTTTGACGAGACGTGCTGAGTTTTTGGGCGTGAAGAGATCGCGTTTGGAACGAGTGTGTCGAGGGAATTGGCGTAGATGGCGGTGTCGTTGGATGTAGAGTGAGAGAGCGAGGGATGGAGGATAAGATGGATGAAGAAGGAAAGGATGATGCGATGAGAAACGGAAGAAGGACGAAGCTGAGTTTGTGAGTCTGAGAGTGTTGCGCTGCCTCGCCTTGTCTGCTCTCTCGTGTTGGCGTCTCTCTCTGAGCTGAGCGACCGACTGAGTGACCGACCGTGCAGCAGTGAGAGCAGCAGAAGCAGCAGCCGCCTGGCGCGCTCTTTTCTCTGATTTTCGGATATTCGCTCTCTCTCTCTCTCT
>JALCCG010000219.1:0-13153 GCA_023212695.1 Sporisorium sorghi | reverse complement strand
CAGTGAGAGCAGCAGAAGCAGCAGCCGCCTGGCGCGCTCTTTTCTCTGATTTTCGGATATTCGCTCTCTCTCTCTCTCTCTGCCTTACCTCCGCGTCTCAATTTCGTGTTTCGCTTGTGGCGCCTTTCTCAGTCAAGATCGGGAGATCAGACAACCAAACGCACGCACCACTTTTTTTTCTTGTCGGATCAGCCGCAGCATGACAACCCCTCAAACCTTACGTTGCCCGTTTTACAACCACGATCACATCGTCTTTCCATCAAAAGAGCACTGTGACACAACGCAATGTGATTATAGAGACCACGTCAGAGGAAGGGCTGTGATGACTTTAAAAAAAATTCTTGGGAGATCACCCTGAACGAGACGGGAAGGGCGATCAACCGAGGCTCGAATAGCTTCTCATTTCATCCGCGCCTACTTGTCCGCCGCAGCATACGGCGAAGTAGGCAGCGTCCACACCCTGACGCTGCCGTCGTCGCCTGCACTCGCCAGCATGTCACCCATGAGCTCGTGCGAAACCGCCGCCTTTGGTGTCTCTTCGTCCTCCTCGTCCAAAATCTCCTCGATCTTGGCCGTGGCGCCCGCTCTCGCATTCAGACCCTCGGGCGCCCACGAGACGCAGTTGACATCGGCGCTCCCGTGTGCCCTCTCCATCTTGGCAACGAGCTCGACCGTGGGTGCGAGTGACTTGGTATCGTCCGAAGCGGTGACCTGGTAGACGCAAATACGTCCATCACCTCCACCACTCGCGATGCGGCCCAAGTTGCCCTTGCGTGTCGACGTCTTGTCCACGCCCCACGAGACACTGTACACGGTGCGGTCGTGGTGTCCCCTGAGCACGCTCACCGCGATCCACTTGTCGCCCCTTCGCCCTGCCATCTTGCCTTCAGGCTTCACGCCGTGCGCCTCGCACTCGTCCGCATCCAGACGGCGCCAGATGCGCACTGTCAAATCATCCGACGCCGAAGCCAGATAATTGCCGCACGGCGAAAACGAGAGACTCCATACGGTCGATTCGTGGCCCGTCAGCGTCGTGTAGCAGAACCAGTCGTCCGATGGGTCGTCGATGTAAAGCTTGATCGCGTCGTCGTACGATGCCGACGCGAGCACTTCTTCGGTAGGATGCCACGCAACCACCTTGACGTCCTGCGAGTGCTCCATCAGCACTGAGAGGCACTCGAACTCGGCGTCCGGCTGCACCTCCCAGATCCACACCGACTTGTCGCGGCTGCACGACGCCAGCACGCCGCCCGTGTTGGAAAAGGCCACCGACTTGCACTCCGACTCGTGGCCCTCGAGTGTCCCAACGCAGTCCCATTCGGGTTCATCGACATGTGCGCCACCGTTGCTGAGCACCACGGGCCCCGAACCAGGCGTGTTGTGTTCCACTTCAGAAGTGCCGTCGATATCCTGTATCCTCTCCCAGATGCCTACCGTCGAGTCGAACGACGCAGTGGCGAGGATCTTGCCGTCCGGCGACCACGCCACCTGCCTGACGGTGCGTTGATGGCCGGTGGGGATCACCTCTCGAAGGTTGAATGACGGTTTTTCTGAGCTACAAGGTCCATCCGCGGAGGTTTTCGAGACGAACGAGTAGGCGTGCAGTCGAACGTCTTTATCGCCAGAGCACGAGGCGAGGATGGGCATGCGCGGATTCCATGCCAGATGCCATGCTCGCGAGGCGTGGCCTTCGAGGTCGGCGAGCAGATGCAGCGATGCGGTCGATTTGGCGGGTGGTGCTGGCTCGGCGCCTGTTGCTGTCACTGTTGTCGTCATGTTGTTGCAGTGCGTGAAAGCGATGGCCGGCTTGAATGGGATGTGCGATGCGGATGGGAGCAATCTACGATGTGATCAGTTCGCTCTATAGGAGTTGCCGATGCAGCGAGGTCGTGGTAGAGAGAGCGAATTGAACGAAGCGAAAGGGCGGGACGATCCGAGCGCGCGATGGGAGCCCCTTTTGAATGGTGATGATGGTGAGAATCTCAACTAACCCTAACGTTAAGCGGCGTCACCAAGAAATAGAGCTTCGTCGGGTGGGCCGAGTCGAAAAATCCAGCCAAAACGAAAAAGCCGAGATGCCCGGCCCAAGAGAAAAAAAAATAAAAAAAAAAAAAAAAAACAGCACCAAGCCACAGCCACAACCGCCCGCGGTTGCCCGTCTATGCCGTGGAGCGTAGGCCGCGTTGGCGATCCTCTTCCTACAGAGTGTCTATCGGATGCGATCTCCGAAGTGACGAGAAGCATTGTTGAAGCAAAGCTGAGTGATCCGTGCAGCAAGCCAAGCCAACCCGAGCCCAGCCAAGCTGCACATGTGATTGATCTTCGAGAAATCCATCACAGCCGAGCTCCTTTCGCCTGTGTATACCCGGGAGACATGCATCTCAACAATCTTCACTCGAAGAAGCGGGTTCCTGCGCATCGTTCTGTCGAGAAAAAGCGCTCGTATCTTCATTCACAGCGGCCCAGTTCTACACTTAGCTTCTTCTGATAGCGACAAAGCTGCTTATGATATACACCTTCTGTCCCGCGTTCTATCCTTTCTTCTTTCGATTTGCCTCTCCTCATCAAGGGTTCTCATTCCACCCCTTGGCCCTTGCCACCGCCCTCTCCCATCCGTGCAGCAGCTTCTCGCGCTTCGCCTCGTCAATCTTGGGCTCAAACACCTGCTTGCCCGCCGTATTCACCTTGCTCAGCGTCTCGGGCTTCTCAATGTCCCACCCGAACAGCCCCACCGCCGAGCCCGCCAGCAGCGCCGAGCCCAGCGCAGTGCTCTCGCGCATCTCGGGCCGTTCCACATTGATCCCCAAGATATCCGCCTGGATCTGCATCGCCACATCGGAGTTTGTCAGTCCGCCGTCCACCTGCAGCGCCTTGAGCGCGACACCCGAGTCCTTGGACATGGCGTCCAGGATCGCCTTGGTCTGGTAGCACGTCGACTCGAGCGTCGCGCGGCAGAAGTGGCGCTTGTCCGTGTACGCTGTGATGCCGACGACGGTGCCCGCAGCGGTGTCGTCCCAGTAGGGGCAGAAGAGGCCGTTGAACGCGGTGACAAAGTAGACGCCGCCCGTGTCGTCGACCTGGCCCGCCAGCTCGCCGATCTCGCTGGCCTCCTTGATCAGACCTAGGCTATCGCGCACCCACTTGACCGCCGATCCCGCCACGGCGATCGAGCCCTCCAGCGCATAGTGCACGGGAGCATCGGGTCCGGCCTTGTACGCAATCGTCGACAGCAGGCCGTTTTTGCTGGAAACAACCTTGTCGCCCGTGTTGTACAGAAGGAACGCACCCGTGCCGTACGTGTTCTTCGCCTCGCCGGGCTGGAAGCACTTGTTGCCCACCAGCGCCGCCATCTGATCGCCGACGATACCCGCGATCTCGACGCCCTTGAGCGCACCGTGCGACACTTTGCCGTACACCTCGGACGAGCTCCTGATCTCGGGCAGGATGGCCATGTCGATGCCGAAAAAGTCGCACAGCTTCTTGTCCCACTTCTGCGCGCGCAGGTCCATGAACATGGTGCGCGAGGCATTCGACGCATCCGTGATGTGCACCTGCTTGTCGGTGAGATTGTAGACGATCCAGCTGTCGACGGTGCCAAAGAGCATCTGCTTGTCGTCGTGCGCCTTGCGCACTTCGTCGATGTTGTCGAGCATCCAGCGCAGCTTGACGGAAGCAAAGTAGGTGGAGAGCGGCAGACCGGTTTCCTCCTTGACTGCGTCGACGCCCTTGTCGCTCTTAGCTTCGAGCTGACGGATGGTGTGCGTGGTTCGGGCATCGGGCCAGGCGATGGCGCGTGTGAGCGCCTTGCCCGTGTTCTTGTCCCACACGACAGTGGTCTCGCGCTGGTTGGTGACGCCGATGACCTTGACGTCGGTTTTCTTGTACTGACCGCCTTGCTCGAGCTTGACGAGCGCCTTGCCGATGCACTCGTAGACGCAGTCGATGATCTCGTGTGCGTCCTGCTCGTGCCAACCGGGATGCGGGTAGTACTGGTTGAACTCCATCTGGTGCAGCGCTTGCACCTTGGCGAATTCGTCAAACACCATGAAGCGGACGCTGGTGGTGCCAGCGTCGATCGAGCCTACGAGATCCGGCATTTTGCTGTAGATGCTGTGCGGAGAGGTCAAGTGCGCTGAGGTGGAGATGGATGCAGGGGGTTGCCAATCTACGCTATGACGGAGCCAGAGATGTCCTGCGAGAAGGCAGCTTGAGGGTTGAAGCGCGAAGGAAGGTCGTGATGAGAAGGCAAGGTGAAGTGTGCTGGGGAAGGAGACGGATGCGTAGACAAGCAGAGAGCGCAAAGAGTCGAGGAACAGGCCGGCCCGGTGGTCAGAGTGGGGAATGCCCCAGAGCAGAGCGGAGATTGAGCGAACCCTCACCCGCTCGGCCTGTTCGCTCTTCATTCCAAGAATTGACCGACAAGCAGGCACAAAATCTCACTCTCACTTCTCACCACAGCTCAAGGGGCGATCATCTCTGGCGCTGGCACCAGGTGAAAAGTACAAGCGAATCACACGCCAAAGATTCTGCGCTGCGTTGTTGCTGTTGCTGTGTGGCTTGGCATCGGTTATTCTTGGGTGGTCAAGGCGCGCATCACTGCAGTACAGCCGTGCCCGCGTTGTGTCCGAACGATGATGACACGCACAAGAACAGCCAGAGGAAAATCGGAAGGATAAAACGGATGAATCACCTCTCGTCTCGTGCCGATCGTTGCTCTTTTTCGGTTCATCCGACTTTTGACATCTATCTCACCGCGAAGAGCTCCTGCTGAAGAGCGCAGCGATACTGCTCGTTGTCGGCGAAGAATCGCCGAAGTGATCCTTCCCGTATGGCCATCGTCTGTGGAGCATCCGATTGCTGTTTGAAGTGGAATCGCAGGTGAGCATGGAGGAAGCGGCCGGTTGATCTTTGCGCTACACCCAATGGGAGCAGCTGAAGGAGCACGCACACACGCAAAGAAAAGTCGCCGGCCGATCCACCACGCCCACCCACGGTCTAACACTGAAAAACAAAACTCGGAACTCGGAGACGCAAACAGCTCTACTTTTTCTCCCAGCCGAACTCTCTCTCAACTTTCTTCCTGCGCTCATCCTCTTCCACACACTCTCCATTCAGCTCACCCTTCGCTACTACCTCTGACATCGGCAAGACCTTGACAGCACCCTAGGATTCTACGGCTACATCGCTGCTTCAGGATGCTCTTCTGCCCAACATGCGCCAACTGCCTCACGATCCAGCTCGATGACCAGGGGCACAACAAGTGGTCGTGCCATACGTGTCCGTACGAATTCCCCATCGTGCGCCAGATGACGACGCGCCAGCACTTGAAGCGCAAACAGGTGGACGATGTGATGGGTGGCGAGGAGAGCTGGAAGAATGTCGATTCCACGGATGGTAAGCGTTCACGCTGTGTATGTTTGTTCGGAGAAGAGGGGTGGGATTGCTGACGATGTTGCTTTGTTTTGGTGGTGGAACGACAGCGCCGTGCCCGAAGTGCGAGAACCCAAAGGCGTTCTTCATGCAGCTCCAGATCAGGTCTGCCGACGAACCGAGTAAGTCTCATTGCACATTGTCTTTACTGCTTGAAGCGGGGTGAGGGCTTGCAAGAGAGTCGAGGCTGTAATGCTGACCTTTGCTGTACTCTGTTTGCCATGCGTTCACAGTGACGACGTTCTACCGCTGCACAAACGGCCAGTGCGCTTATCAGTGGAAGGAGAACTGAGCTCACCACTCGAACCTCGATCTCGCATCACACTTTCGGCTGGCACCAGTATACCCGTGCGATAGCACATCCTCATACATCTGTAATTCTAGTTACCAACGACATTCGCTACTGCTTCAGCGTCGAGTGTGAGTGTGTGTTGAGCTGTTCGTGTGTCGATTCTGGTGTGTTTGGCAGGCAAGGTTGTAATGGTGAGCTGTAAAGTAGAAGGCCGGTGGTGTCGAAGGGCGAAATTCCTCTCGGCCGCAGCTGACCCGGCTTTCGACGGTTGGACCCTTGAAAAGTGCTCCACACGCAACCTTGATCCTCGCTTCTCGACCTCGTTCACATCACTTCCTCACGCCACACCACCACCCTCTGTCCCCCAACCTTTCACTCGAAGAGGCGAGCGCACGATGTGCGTGATATTCTGGGCCGTCGACCCCCCGCACTACGACCTAGTCATCGCCTCTAACCGGGACGAGTTTCTCTCGCGCCCCACACTTCCTGCCGAATGGCACGACTTTTCGCCCTCCTCCTCCTCCTCCTCCTCCTCGGGGCAGCACTCCATCCTGAGCGCACGGGATGCGACGGGCGGGGGCACGTGGCTGGGCATCACGCGGAGCGGTGCCTTTGCGACGCTGACGAACTTCACCGAGCTTTTGGCGCCACTACCGGCGGGGATGGAGGCGTTCGAGTCGCGCGGCCGGCTCGTCAGGGACTGGCTGGTGGCACAGTCACAATGTGAGAGGGGCAGGGGGATGGAGGAGGTAGTCGCGGAGATTGAGGCGTATTTGGGAAAGGTGGCGAGGAAGCTGGACCGCTATCCGGGGTTCAACCTGCTCGTCGGCGCATTGTCGACAGAAGGCACCGTCGTGGGGTACATCACGAACCGCACCCCCGACGGCCACCTCGCCACTGACCGAAGCCCGGACATCTTCACACCCCACCCTTCAACCACATCGGACACAGCTCCACCACCCGGAGGCATGTCGAACAGCGTCCTGACCCAACCCTGGAGCAAAGTCCTCTCCGGCTCCACCACGTTCCGCGCCATCCTCGCCTCCGCACAAACCGAAGGTGACAAGGTAGAAGCACTGTTCGACCTGCTCTGGACCGCATCCAACCCGGCACCGGCCCATCGCGCCGAGCTCCGCCACTCGGTGCTCATCCCCCCACTCGAACTGCCGCTCTCCAGCGAGAAGAGGGACTGGTACGCCACGCGCACAAGCACCGTCATCATGGTGCGCAAGGACGGCAGCGCCAAAATGGTCGAGAGGGACACGTTCAAGTTGATCGGCTACGAGGCGGCGCTCGTCAACGGCCCGGAGGGCAGCGGCGCGTTTGCCGGCAGAAGCGGCGGGCAGAGGATGTTCGAGTGGCAGATCTAGAAGAGCACGCATTCATCTCAGAGAGCATCGATTCCAAGGAGCAACATGTCACACGGAACAAACGGTTTGGAGAGAATCTGGTTTTTTCTTCTGGTGCGGCGGAGAATGTGTTGAGATGATACAAATTGAGAAGCACAGTTTTGCCAAACTGCGATCTCAAAGAGAGAGAGAGAGGATGGGTTTTGGATGCAAGGATGACGCGAGGTGTTCATCCGAAGCAAGATGCAAAAGTGAAAGAAGCCTCGTCTGACGTTGTGCGTCCTTCATGAAAGCCGATTCCACTGAAGGAAGTGCTACGAGCCTTCTTTTTTGGGGGGGAAGAGGGGGTGGAAACGAAGAGTGGAACGGCATCGAGGAAAAGACGTTGGCAAGCGTCATCCGAAGGCTCTCTGGGCAATGGACAAGTCATCGATCTAGAACTCGCCATGCCGCTGCGTACGATGTCGGATGAAAAGGGGAATCATGAAAGAGTCGATGGGGGTGGCGAAAAAACTCGAGAGCACATTTACTCGTCGTCGTCGTCCTCCTCCTCCTCCTCCTCCTCCTCCTCCTCGGACGACTCCTCCTCCTCCTCACGAGCAGCCTCGAGACAGGCGACGGCGATTCGGTCAAGGTCACGCATGCCATCCTGCGAGATGCGACGGCCACCCTTGGGGTCCTTCTCGAGAACACCGATACCCTCGAGTCCCTGAACCACCTTGCGCTGCACCGATCCGGAGGCGTCGGCGTGGTGCGAAGGGCGGAAACCGCGGTTCGAGGCACCACCGTGGAACTTTCGCAGGTGGCCGATACCAACAGCCTTGCGCAGGTAGATGTGACGCGCGAGAGCGGCAGCACGGACGTAGAACCAGTCCGGGTTGTAAGGGGCCTGCTCCTTGAAGTGGCCGGTCTTGACAATGTCGACCCAGACGGGCACCTCGATCTTGCCTGTTGGGGGGTTGGTTAGGGTTAATAGAGAGCGCGGAACGAGGGTCAGTGATCAGATGCGAAATGGGTGCTGGAAGTGATGCGGCTTGACAGCGACGTATAGCAGCCGATCCACCAAATCAGCCAAGAGTAGCCTCACACATGCTTTGCGCCGTCGTGTCTGTCGATAAGATCCTTGCCATTCGACCTTCCGTCCTTTTTCCTCAGTTTAGGACTGTACGCTATGCGGCGCGTGTTGAGATCCCAAGCGCTAGTCGCCCATACGTCGACGGTCCGTCCATCTCCACTGCCCTACTGCTTGATCCCAAGTCCTCGCTTCCTGCCCTGCCTCCTGCTTCTAGCCGACCTCGGCGCTACTGCTTGCTGGAATCGTCTGCTATACGTCGTTGCGCGCTTGCCATTGCTGAACACTTACCAGATCGCTTGAGGTGCTGCGCGTAAGCGTCAATGAAGGTAGAGGCGTCGACGTCACGAACGCTAAGAGTACGAAACAAGTCAATGGGAGAAGGGAGGTCAAGTCAGCAAGGATGCGATAGGGGTTGACGTCGTTGTGGCTGGCCGCATAAGAAGCAATGTCTGTCGCACGATCTGTTGGTGGCCGGAGTCGATGTAGCAGCAGGCGTAGTCGGCATGTGTCTGGTTCAAGTTGGCGGCAGAGCGCGGGTCTGAAGGTCGAATTGGCGCATGCCTAGAAGACTGATGGTCGATGATGCGACCCGACGAAGGCTGAATGCAGCAGCAAGAAGGCGTTTGAGGAGGCTGCGATGCGAGCCGATACAGTGGATGTCGTGGCAGTATTGCGCAACGTATGCTGGTCTGTCCTCCATCGATTCCATCATTATCGTCGCGGTCCCAACCAATCTCTGAGCGAGTCTGCTATGCTATCCATCCGCGACTCCATCATCGTACGAGCAAGCCGTCGGTATCTTTTGTCTCTGCCGTACCTCTCCATCACTGATGACTTTCATCTAGTGCCGTGTCGGTCGCATCACTGAACCAGATGCTCCAGCCTGATGCTACACCCTCCTGCAATATCGCCTGAATGGACGTCGCCATGTTGATCGCAGAGGCTGAGGGTTGCTCGCGCTGATATGGTCTACTATGCTCCTACTGGTCGATTCGAGGTGTCATGCTGCGGTTGTTGGCTGTTGCTGCTGCTGCTGTTGCCGGAATGCTGACTGCTGGATCATAACAATGGGTGACCGTAGGGCGGATGCGTGCGACGGACGACATTGCTTCTGCTATGCTAGCTCGTTGAAGCGCATACGTACTTCGGCATGATGGGCGATGTATGTGTCTTGAGCTGAGGTGAAGAGAACGGTGACGACGGTGAGGACGATGTACTCGGCTGGAATCTCTTGCTTGCTGTGCCTTGACTGACCTCAAATTCCAAAAAGACACCGCTCTGCTGCCTTGTCAGTTTCAACTTGGCTCGCAGCTCGACCAACGCCGCCCCGCTTCCGAACTTCTCAGAGGCCAGCCTTGGGCGGGAATTTCGACTCGAATGCAGAGGGTTGAAATCGCCTGTCAACCACGCGACTTTTGGCCAGATCGTGGGAATTTTTACAATTTTGCTTCGGCTCCGAGACGGCTCCCCTCTCCGCAGGGCCGGAAACTTCAATCAGTGTAGCCGCAGCGAAGTCTAACAGACTCATCTGGATGCAAAATTTTTGACGATCAACACCTCGGTCTCGTCTTGAGCAGCATCGCCAACTCTAGAACACCTCATCTGACGAGTGCACAGCTTCTGAAAGAGCAACAGACGTTGTGACATTTACTGATACAGCTTTGCTCGATTGATATAGAGAGGGGGACAAAGGGGAGCCTTACTGCGCGACGGCATTGGTATACATGGCAGAGTGTTCGTGCAGAGCGTTTTCATGATAGTGATACGATAAAAGCCCACAGATCTTGTTCGCTACTGATATCCCTGACGCTGGTTGGGATCCTGGAAAGGGTACGCCGCTCGCGGAACAGCATAAGCTGTGTGCTGTTGCTGCTGCGCCTGTTGCTGCTGCGGCTGCTGTGGAACCTGCTGGTATGCCTGCACGTGCGCTGGATGATGCACACCTTGCTGCGTCGGAGCATAGACCGCAGGCTGCATGTGCGCCGAAAGCGCCGTTGCCGCCGCGTCCATGCTAGTCGCCGGCCGCATCATCGCACTCGACAGCGTCGATACGTGCGAAGAAGACGGTTGCGCCACCGCCGGAGACTGCACGCCGGGCGATCCTTGAGCGCCATTGGCCGAGGTGGCAGAAGGCGGCGGCGGTCGTCGCGGATTCGCATGCTCGAGCAGTTTGCACAGCAGCGCGCCTTGCAGTGAAGCCTGGTCGTCGAGCGCCATGTGCTGACCCTCCAGCTCCTTGAAATTGTTGTCGATGGTTGCCATCACCTCGGGTTTCCATTCCTCCAACGCCTGCAGGCGGCTCTCTGAGGCCCGCTGCGAGCTGCCCACAGTAGCAAGCCCGGTGCGGATCTCGTCGAGGTCGGGCTGAAGCTGCGCACGAGCCTCGCTGACGATCGTCGCCACTTCGGGAAGACCATTGCGTCGAAGCGCTTCCAGCAGCCGCTTGATCTTGTCGGGCGACTCGAGCAGCTTGTCAAATGACTCGTTCTCCAGCAAGCGCAAGGCATCCATGTCCTTGCTCATCGCGGCGATCTGCGTCTCGTGCTGCTTGAGCGAGTTGCGGATGGCTGCGAGCGCTTCGACCGGCATGACGGCGAACTGCTTGCCGCTCCCGTTCTGCTTGACGATGCGCGACTGTCCTGCGCCATCGGCGGGTGGGGTGGCTGGTGATGACTCGACTGGCTGAGATGCCGAACTGGCATTGAGCACCGCAGCAGAGGCGGAGCTTGTGTCGTCGTGCTTTGGTGCTTCTGAAGCAGAGCGTGCGGTCGCGACGGTAGGCAACGTGGCAGTTGGTGCTGGAGCTGCTGCATCGCTTGCCGAGTCAGACTGTGATTGCGTCGTGGTGGATGCGGTCACGCCGTTCTGACTTGTCTGCGCGATGGTCGCCTGAGCGGTCTGCACTTCGTTTGCTGCAGGAGCACTGGGACCAACTTGGTTCTGCTCCTGCGTGGTGTCGACGTCCATGGGGGCGGCGCCATCAGCTGCCGTAGCACCCTCGCTCAAAGGAGCGCCCGTGTTTGCATCGGAGGCAGCCTGAGCCTGGTCCGCAGAGATGTCCTCGCCCCGAAGCATCCTGCTCTTATACCTGCGAGCCAGCGCTCGAATGCGGTCTTCCATGCACGCCATGTTCTCGACGGTGGCCTCCTGCACGGCGCGATCGATGGCTTCGTCGAATCGCAATTCGAGGTCTTGCTCGCGATCTCGCGCCCATTTGCGGAACTGGGCTTGAGTGACGGCTTGCGAGCCAGGAGCCGAGGTGGACGAGGTGGACGCGGTGGAAGCGGCAGGAGGATTCTGTGTCGTGGCCGCAGCAGACGGCGCTGCAGCTGCAGAGGCTGATGCAGCAGGGCGAGAACGAGGATCCTGAACGGGCGAAGTGGCGTTGGGCCTGGCTACAGGGGCTGCGGCGGGACTGGAAGGCGCAGGCGAGGCGGCGCGCGCGGAAGCGTTGGCGGCCGAGGACATGCTTGCGTGCGACTTTGTCCCGGCCTCGAGGCGCTTGATGCGATCGCCGACGTCGGCGTCCATGTCCTTACAAACGTCTTTGACTTGGTTACGAATGCGGTCGTTGTCCTTTGTGAGCGCCGAAAGATCGCCCTTGATCTTGCTGATTTCGCTCTGGAAGCGGTTGCTCTGGCCGAAGTGAGAGTGACAAGTCTTCTGGAAGTCTTCGTAGCCTTTACGGTCCTTGTCGCGATCGGATTTGGCTTGCTGGGAGAAGTCTTGCAGCTTGGACTCGAGCTGAGCCAAGGGAGCCGCCATCATTGTTGCGTACAGTTGAAGGTCGAGATCGACTTTCATTCGCCAGAGGTCGTGCATTTCGGATTTGATCTTTTGCTCGAGGTCTGCGATTGCCTGTTGCTTTTCGTTGAGCATGACGAGGTTCTTGGGTTCGTTGGGGTTTTTCTTGAGTTGAGTGTCTTGGAAGCTCTTGAGCCTCCTTTGCTGATCCTCCAGGTGATATTGAGCCTTGACGATGGAAAAGTTCTTCGACTGGATGCGTTCGAACAGCTGAAGCTCGGTCGAAGAGGCATACAGCCGTTCGGCAAGATTGGCTTGGGGTCCGATCACAGAGGCGGTGCTACTGCCTGACACCCTGCGCAATGAGGAGGATGGCTCCGGACGGCTTGCAGGCGCATTGCGATCGAGGTTGGACGTCGATGCGGACGAGGAAGCGTAGTTGTGAGCGTAGCTGCCACTCGCGTTGACGGGAAGGGCGTTGGTCGAGGTGCCTGGCTTGCGCGGCAGCGATTTGGTTGGAGCGTCATGGTCCCGAACGATACGAGCACGGTTGCTTTCGCGTTCGCGCTCCTGATAGTTGCGACTGGGCGGCGGGGAGCGCGAACGGCCGCGCGGATCCGAAGGACGGTAGTTATCGCGTGCGCTATTATAGGGATACATCGGCGCGCGGGCAACCACACTCCTTGCAAGGCATGGGCCTCAAAGTGAGCAACGGTCTGGGACACAGTGACGATGAGAGCTGGACGATGATTTTTAGGAGTCGGCTTGCGATCTTGAGCGAGGAGTCGAGGCCGAATAACGAGAAAAAGCGCGTTGCCTTGATCGAGGCGTTCTTGATGATCGATGATGGTACGCTTGATGGTCCACCTGCTGCAGCGATAATCGATTAAAAAGTTGAAGATGGAATATCAAAGATGGAGGATGGCCCTTGTCGCTGGTGGATGTAGGGATAGAAGGAAGGAAGTGATGAGGAGATTGACAAGCAAAAAAAGAAAGCTCGACGTTTGGCTGAGCGATTGGAAACGCATCAAACAAAACGCGTGGTGGCTCAGCAGCGCTTTGTGTGATTTTCTCGGAAGTCGTTCTTTTTGAGTGATTTCCTCCACACGCTGCTCAGCCGCCTCGAGACAAGTCCAAAATAGAGGGGCGCGCAGCAGCAACCAGACCAACACTGCTGAGCTCGCGCCTTTTCTTTTTTTTTTTTTTTTTTTTTTTTTTTTTTTTTTTTTTTTTTTTTTTTTTTTTTTTTTTTTTTTTTTTTTT
>JALCCG010000218.1:0-36252 GCA_023212695.1 Sporisorium sorghi | reverse complement strand
AAAAAAAAAAAAAAAAAAAAAAAAAAAAAAAAAAAAAAAAAAAAAAAAAAAAAAAAAAAAAAAAAAAAAAAAAAAACTGTCAGACAACGCTCTCCGCGGAGCATTTGGAGAAAGAGTGCACAAACCATCCATCGACTCTCTCTTCCTTCCACCACGACAGCAAAATGGGAGACAAGCTGGCCTTTCTCCCCCCCCCCCCCCTCAACATGCCTCCACCACACCGCTCACCGTCACCGATCCCACTGGCGCAGCACATCCCCACGCTCGTCTTGATCACCCTCACCGTGCTCGCATCGACACTCGTCTCGCGCACCCAGCCGACGCCGTACATCGACGAGATCTTCCACATCCTCCAGGCGCAGCGGTACTGCTCAGCGCTGTCCGAAACTTCTTTGGCGGATGTGCGGCAGGTGTGGCAGAAGCTGCGGGGTGTGCAGTACGATGCGAAGCTGACGACGCCGCCGGGGCTGTATGCGATCTCGGTGGGACTGGCACGGTTGTTGCCGGGGTGGGAGTGTGTCGATGTGGCATGGTTGAGGAGTACGAATCTGGTGCTGTTGCTGACGCTGCCTGTGCTGGTGGCGAGGGTGATTCGGCAGAATGACGAGCAGGGGCAGACTAACAGCGGGACGAGTGTCGGACAACCACGTAAAGCACCAGCGAAGAAAGCCATCTCGCGCAAAGACATTCAGCACCTTCAGGCGAAAGCGAAGCTCGAACAGCCGCCCACTCCTACCACCTCTCACGACGACGATCTGCCCGCTATCGACCCTCCCACCATCACCACACACGATGCACCACCTGCATCTGTACACCCACCATCGCTGCCCCGATCGCCCAAACGCAAAGAGGCAACACCGTACACCATGGCCGTCGCATGTACAGTCTGCTTCCTCCCGCCGCTCTGGTTCTTCGGCTTTCTGTACTACACCGACCTCGCCTCTATCTGGCTCGTACTTGCCACGTGGACGCTGTATAACGACCTCAACCAGCGTCCCTCGATCCGAACAGGCGTGTTGATCGCACTCGCGTCGACGTGGTCAGTGCTGGTGCGGCAGACAAACATCGTGTGGGTCGGGTTCTGCGCTGCTCAAGCGGTGCTTGGTCGGGTTGCGCGGCTGTCTCCCGCTGGAGAGAGAAAGACAGGGTTGACAGCAGAGGTGCGAGCTGCACTTGGAGCGGTGGTGGGGAAGCAGAGCAGTTGGAAATTCTGGCGCGTGGTGTCGGCGAATGCCCTGCCGCTGGCACCCATACTCGCAGGATGTGCCTGGTTCATCCGCTGGAACGGCAGCATCGTGCTAGGCGACAAGAGCAATCACCAGGCTGGGGTGCATCTGGCGCAGATGGGCTACTTTTTAGCGTTTGCCTCCGGGTTCGGCGTATTCCCGCTGCTGTTCAGTCTCGCCGCAGTGTCGACCAAACCCACCAGCTCAAAGTCGACACTACAGACCGCTCGAACGGCACTCGAAGCACTAGCCCAAGCATCAGTCGGCTCAGCTTCCTCGCTAACCACACTCGCACTCGCACTGGCAGCGTTCTACGTTGCGGTGGATAGATACACGCTCGAGCACCCGTTCCTGCTCGCAGACAACCGGCACTACACGTTCTACCTCTGGCGCGCTTTTCGGCGGTCGTACAGCCTGCCCCTGCTCACCGTCCAGCCTCGGTACGCAGCTGTGCCGGTGTACGCGCTCGCACTCATCGCGTGGGGCACGGCGCTCGCGCGCACCCGCTCGGCTCTGCTCGGCGTGCTGTTCTGGCTGGCGACGGCGGCGACGCTCGTGCCGACACCGCTGATCGAGCCGCGGTACTATTTGTTGCCGTACGTGGTGCTCAGGGTCATGTGTCAGCCCGGGGATGGGGAAAGAGGGGGAAGGTGGACGTGGCTCGGGTTGGAAGCGGCGGTGTATGCGGTCGTGAACGCGGTGACTGTGGCGCTGTTCGTGGGGCGGCCGTTTGAGTGGGAAGCCGATGCGGTGGATCGGGTCAGGAGTGAAGGGACGGTTATGCGGTTCATTTGGTAGACCGATTCGATATCCTAGTGGCTAGAGTGTCTGGCGTGAGAAAGGCAGTTGCACAACTCGTCCGAGCAACACCAGACCTCCTTGACATGTCACAAACCAAGGTTCTGTTCATAGAACGACTGTTGCTAGACGAAGTCTCTGCTCCGGAGCGACGACGGGCATTGAGCAGCTGAAGAAGCCCAGCACACGATCCCGATTGCATCGAGGCGTTCCTAAGCATGCCCTAAGAATAGGCTTTCCTTCAGCCGAGCATTGACCGGACCGCGCATTCGGACCGGTTTCGCTGGGGAAAAAAAAAAAAAAATAATCTGCCAAACAGCGCAGCAGCTCGCTTGCGCCGCCGGCGGGTCGGCTGATGCTGCCCAGTCTTCTGCAGCGGTCAACAAGGCCTCGCCGATCTACTCATGCATGCTGTGCCGCGCTTGCCACACCTTGTTGACTGCGACGCCGAGCTGCCGGACAGAAGAGCCAGGCCGAGCGTCGACTAGGCTCGGCTGAGAAGGTGTGAGCGGACCGCGGCATCTGAAGTTTACCCCTAACGTGTCGCTATTGTTCGCACACCCCACTGCTGCCGAACGCAGCCCAATTGCATACACCTTCATGTGTCGAAGCCCTTTTACGGAGTGTGAGAGCCCCGGTGAGCGAGGTCGGGTGGGACAGTGGGTCCAGGCCCTCTCTCGCCACTGAGACGCCTGCTGGTTGGGGGGGAAGCATCAAAGCTCCGACTCCGCTACCCTCTGCGTGCCCCGCATTTCCTGTCGCTATGCAACGAGCGGACCGCCGCAACAGCTGTCACGAGGCGCTGCATTGGCCCACAGGCAACGTCGGATACCGCCCAAAGGTTGGGTAAAATGAAGCAGTGAGGGCCCTGGGCCCACTGGCAGCATCGCTTCACTGTGACATGGCGCCGAGCGAAAATAGCGCTTTCCATCAGATGCTGTAAGCAAGTGGGGCTGGTTGAGATCCCACTCTGGCGTCCCACTTCGCTGCTGGAAGTGGGTGCAGGCTGGTGGGGCTTCAGGAACAAGTCACCGGTCGGACGGACGGGCCCCTTTGTCGTGCAGACTCGGGTTTCCGACTGGTGTCATACTGCAGTGGGGCTAATACTCGGCACTGTAGAGGAAACTAAAGGGTGAGGAGAACTCTCGCTCCGGATGAAGGCTGCGATACGCTCGGATGGGTGAAGGAGGATGAAGGAAGGGATTCGGGTTTCAAATGCTGTGCCGGAACGGAGGGTTAGGCTGCCGGTGGTGCCGTGCTGAACCCTGCAGGTTGGTGCGCTGTTTATGCTGCAGCGAGCTTTGTCCTCGCTGTGAAGGTGGATGAGAGACGTACTTATACCGTTCCCTCCTCACCACCACCTCCCCTCTTCTTCACCCAACCTCGCTGTAGTACACACTCCAGCACTTGACTGGCGTACACAGCACATCTCGCCACCATGAAGCTCACCGTGCTCCACCATGCGCTCCTCCCCCTCCTCCTCCCTCTCCTCCTCCTCTTCCTCGCCACATCGCACGCCCGACCCAGCGACATAACCTTCACCCCTCGCGCTCCTCCCACCCCACGCCGCGTAACCGTCCGCCACTACAACCTCAACATAACCTCCACCACCCTCTGGCGGTCATGCGAGCCGTTCGGCCCCACCACCGTCGCCAACGGCACCCTTCCCGGCCCCACCCTCCGCGCACGTGCCGGCGAGATCCTCCAAATCCGCGTGCACAACTCCCTGCCCCCCACAGAGACCGCCAACGGGGGCAACTTGACGATGCACTTCCACGGGCTGAGCATGCGCATGCACCCCGTTATGGACGGCACGATGATGGTCAGCCAGTGGCCTGTACGCCCCGGCAATTTTTTTGATTATCGCATCCCGCTGACGAGGGAGGATAAGGGGACGTATTTGTATCATAGTCATGTGGGGGTGCAGGCGATGACGGCGTACGGGGCGGTGGTGGTGGACGATCCTGAGGGGGAAGAGTTTGTCGATCCGGGCGATGCGACTGTTCAGGCGGAGAAGCAGCCGGGGAGCGTGCAGTTTGTTGACGTGCAGGGTAGCGTGGGGTTGGCGGACGATGGGAGGAGCAGTAAGCGGGCGCCGTACAAGTATGACGAGGACCGCGTGCTCGCTGTGGGCGACTGGTTTGGTTATAGCTCCGTGAGCCTTGTGCAGCAGCAGCTGAACGGAGATCCGTTCGTGTGGCCAGGTAGCCCGAGCAAGCTGCTGCTCAACGGCCAATCTGCTCCATCAGCTACACCGGCAGCGTGCAACCAGACCCGCGCGGACAAGATCAACCTCTCATGCTCCGCCTCCGCACCACCGCACTGCGAATCCCTCCCACGCGACTACCCCGCAATCCACGTCGACTACGACAAAACCTACCGTCTGCGCATCATCGGCGCAACTTCGCTCATGTACGTCAGCCTCGCCATCCTGCAACCCACCGCTACGCCGTACAGCTCGGCGAGCGCGACAGCCACCACGCCAGCGCAGCCCGTGCCGCTGGAGAAGCTCACGCTGATCGAGGCGGACGGCACGTACCTCGATGCGCTGGACGTGGACCGCGTCGAGTTCACCACGGGCCAGCGCTACTCTGCGCTCTACACCGCGCGGTCTCGGGAGCAAGTGCGCAAGGATGGAGCGGGTGGGGTGTACTGGATGCGCGTCGAGTCGCGCTGGCGCGCCGGCCCGAGTATGTGGATCAAGATCGTCTACCCTTCCGCTTCCCCCAAGCCGGGGACGCCGCCGCTGAAGCTCCTCCCGGGCCAGAAGGACGTGCAGCTGCTACCCGCCGAGACGTTCGGCTGGGTGACCTCGCAACTGGCACCGCTGTCGAGGAAGGGCGGGCCCGAGTGGTGGTATTCGAGCCCGATGCCTTCGGACGAGCAGGTGACGCGCACCGTGGTGATCGATACGCAGCAGGTCAAGTTCTACCCCTCCACCAAGGGCGTCAGATGGGACGAAAACGGTAAGACGTTCGACGATACCGACCCGCCCACCTCCCAACCCTACCTAGTCCGGACCTTTCTCGGCGACATAACCTTCCCGACCCGCTCGCAGTTCGAAAGCGCAATGTACAACCCGACGACGTACAACGACATCGGCTCGCCCAACAGCGCCACCCCTCAACCTATCATCGACACCTCGAACAGCGCCGAAACCGCCGCCGCCTCCAGACGTCACTGGAAACAAGGCTACGACGCGGGGCTGAACATGTACTTCGCCCAAGCAGACGAGGTGGTGGACATCGTGCTGATCAACAAGCCCTCTGCGCTGTCAGCGTCGGCCGAGATCCACCCGTGGCACCTGCACTCGCACAAGTATCACACGCGCACCGCGCAACCGGGCACGTTTTCGTTCCAGCGCCTCGAGAAGCTCTACTCGAACCCCACGCCCCAGGACGGCTTCACCCGCCCCATCCAACGCGACACGAGCGTCGCATACGCCAGCCCCGGCGCAGCGTACCTCGGCCAGACGGTGCCCAACCCGACCGTAGAGGACGCCGGCTGGACCGTGTTGCGCTACAAAGTGCAGAAGGAGAACGCGGGCGTGTTCCTGCTGCACTGCCATATCCAGTTCCATCTCGAGATGGGCATGGCAACGGTCTGGACGATTGCGCCCGATGTGCTCGCGGATAGGACGGGCATGTACTGGCCCAAGGAGGTGCAGACGCAGGGCGGGGCCAAGAAGCAGACCGTCGAGGGCCTGGATATGGCGTATCTCCAGTACGATCAGAATGTCACTACTTTGTTTTAGGTCAAGCTCTTCATTTGGTCGCCTACGCAATGTTATAGAGATTCATAGACACACGCTTCGACGTCGATTGTGCTTGCTTGACCCTGTGAAGGTGTGTGATTGTAGCCGTCTGAGTTGAGTTGAGAGCATGATGGAGTGCGAAGACATGCATGGCTACATGTCGCTTCATTGAGCCACACATTCGTCACTCGGTCGCCAAACAAGCGACACTCAACTCATCACACACAAGCAACGCACGAGAAAGAGAGATTGAACGTCTTTCCATTCGATTTCCAACGAACAAAGGTAGCTGAAGGAAACGTAGTCGACAAGCAATGAGCACGCTTCATCCGACTCCACCTTCAGCCTTCAAGACGCAATCTCGATTTTTTGACCAACATCGTGCGGCAGTGACAAAGCTCGGGAGATGCGAACAACACTGGCTGTTTTGCCCACACCTTCGTCCGTCGTCGCTACGCTCACCAAACCCTGGTCTCGAGCAAGAGGTCCGACTCGGGTGCCAGACCGAGACAAGCACGCATAAAGTTGGTGCAAGCAGCGCGCTGCCTGTTGAGCGAGTTGACGACGTCAGTGCCCGGCTTGACGACAGGAGCCTTGAGCGAGTACGACAGGAGCGAGAGAACCGAGTACATCGAGTTCCACTCCTTGTCGTCGGCACCGGCCTTGTAGGTGATCCTGGTCATGAGCTCGGCCAGGATGGTCAAGTCGAGCAGCAGGGGCGAGGCGAGCAGCGAGTCCTCGCACAGGTTGGTCACGTAGAGCCTGTTGCGGCCGCCCATGCACAGCTCCGAGGTGTAGTCGTCCATGGCCACCTTCTGGTCGCCGACGGCAGGCTGGTACTTGATGACGATGCAGTGGTCCGGGTGCTCGCCCTTGTCGGCCTTGCCGTCAGCCGTCTTCTTGCCAGGAACAGCAGGCTTGTAGAGTAGGTGGTTGGCAGCACAGCAGTCGTCGACGACCGACGACTTGGAGATCTCCTTGGACTTGAACTGACGCTGCGAGCTCAGGTTGTAGCCGTCGTTGTTACCCAGGTGGTTGTACGAGGCAATCGAGAGCGGCTTGATACCGGCGTTGACGAGGAACTCGGCGAGCACCGACTTGACCTTGGTCTGACCAGTCTTGAGGTCGTCACCGCCAATGAAGGCCTTGTGCTTCTCGGCGAGCTGGATGCAGCCGGGCACAAAGGTGTTCTGGGGAGCACCGTTGACGTAAGGAGCGTTCTCGAGGATGCAGGCGATGGCAAAGATGGTGGAGGGCGAGACCTCGTCGTGGTTCTGCTCGACCGACTTGAGCAGGTTGTCGGCCGTGTCGTTGACGCCGGGGAGGATCTCGGAGTATCGCTCGGTGTTGGCGGTCCAGACGACGATGACCTGGTCGAGGCTGTTCTGGCGCTTGAACTCGCGGATGTCGGCACGGATCTGCTCGACGTGGGCGGCCTTGGACTGACCGGGGAGCACGTTGTCGGCACGCTCCTCCTGGTTCTGGGCGATAAAGTCAGGGTAGTAGACCGAAGCAAGGGGCTTCATCTCGGCCATGTAAGGCGCAACCTGGCGCTGGAGGTCGTAGTCGAGCACCTTGGCGCGGGTCATGGCCTGGTCCATGGGGAGACCCGAGATGTCCCAACCGCCGAGGACGAGGTCGTTGGGGTGGACCATGGGGAGAACGTTGGAGAAGGGGACCCAGACGTCCTTGCCGGTGGCAGGGTCGGTGCCGAGACGGATGGTGGAGGCGCGCACGATGGAGCCGTAGTAGTTGGGAACCTGGAGGCCGTCCTTGTTGTGCCAAGTGATGTTGTGCTTGTTGGCGAGGATGGTGGCGGTGATGGTGGTACCGTTGTTACCACCCCAGCCGACCATCATGAGACCGGTGCGGGGCACCTTGCGCTCGGTCTTGAACTGGTACTGGCGCTGGATGGGGGTAGCGACGTACTCGGTGGTGCCATCGTCGTGGTGAACCTTCTCGACGTGGGTGTTGAGGTACTCGTAGTCCGAGGTGATGGTGTCGGGGGTGTACTTGACCTTGTCCGAGTTGACGCGGATGAACTCGCGCTGTTCGTGGCGAGCGTTGGTGGGGTTGATGGGCACGTTGGCGCCGTTGCCGTTGGCCGAGTTGCCGTTGGCGGCGTTGTTTCCGTTAGCGACAGGAGCCATGCTTGCGGATTGATTAAGAGAGGAGAGGAGGAATTCAAAAAAGATTTTTTTTTTTTTTTTTTTTTTTTTTGACTAGAAGAGCTTTAATGCGCTGCGAGGAAGGCAGGAGCGGTGTGCTTGCTGCCCCTGTAGGAGTTGTGCGACGAGCAGAGCTGGTTGGAGAAAATGGTGGGCAACGGTTGAGGGTATGCAAGTCCTGTGGTTGAGACAATGACTTGCAAGGACGATTGGGTGTTGGCTGAGTGAGAGTACTGAGGACGAAAGTCAATCAAAGATGAGATACTGGGGTAGTATACGATGATGAGAGGGGGGAGGAAAGAAAGAGAATGATAGGAAAACGAGGACCTTTTTATACGTGCTGATTACGGTTCTGACCGATCCGACACGCAGGCACCAGAGCAGTCAAAAAGCAACCTCGACCGGACGCGATCAGCTTGGCGGGCGCGGCGCTTTTTTGCCCTTTTTGCTCGATTTCTGACGTGGATCCTCGTTGAATTTTGAGCAAAATTAGGCACAATTCCAGAGGGTCGGAGAGAAAAAAAAAAAAAAGAAGGAAAAATGTCGAAAAAGAAGCCAGCCAGCCAGTCAAAATGGGGCAAGTGCGTGTCGCAAGGCAACGCGGCTCCTGAAAGCTGCAAAGCCCCCCCACTCGGCAGCAGCGAGCGGTTGCAGCAAGCAAAACTCAACAATTTCAAAGCGACCAGCGGAACTGTGAAACGTGAAATTGGGGCATTTGGGCGTCGATCTCTTTTCTCCGCGCGTTGCTCCCTCAATGCGCTCTCTCTTCCATCATGCGAGAAGACAGAGAAGCACCTCTTGGAGACAGTCAACAGGAGACTACCGAATCGAAAGAGGTAGAGAGGACGAGAGTAGGACTTTGTCATGAATCGTGCTATAATCGTCTATTCGATCAAGAGGGCAGTGCTGTCTGTTTGGAGAGCAACCGCCAACGGAACAGCTCGGAGAGCAAAGACACACACACACACACACACACGCTGCCCTTGCATGAAGGAAGTCAAAATTGCCAAACAGGCACACACACACGCGTGTTGGTCCCAAATCGGCCCGTAAGCATTTGCTCAAGCGGAGCCTCTTGCCGACACAGCAAAAAGCTGCACAGAATTCTTCCACTGCATTCTCGCAGGCTGTAGCTGCTTGCATCCCCTCGCGGAGCAACGTTCCGGTTCAGGTTTGGCTCTTGGACCCCCCGTCATCGTCTCCGATTGATCCTTGTAGAGACGCCAAGGTGTGGCACCGTCTCGGCAATCAACCAACCCTCAGCTCCCGTCCTGTCAAGACGGCTTTCCAATTTGACAGCTCACATCCGAGACCGCCAGCCAGCCACATTTGGCGCCGGTGTCTTCCTGACACTCTCTCACGCGTCGTCCTCAAACGTGTTGGATTGCGCTCCATGGATACGAGTGCTCCAGTTAAGAATCCCTCTCGTGGGAACAAGAGTTTGAAGTGGAAGGGTATAAACGAAATCATCTGCGACTCGCCACCTGCAGCGTCGGGTTCACCATTCGACGCTGGTTGGCAAGCCAGCTGCGACCGGGCGAGTTGACGCCGCTCAACGCTCGCACTCCGCCTGCCGCAAACGACGCCGAGCTCGACCTTCCATAAACACCACCGCCGCCGGCGCCACCACCAACACCTCCACCGCCACCACCACTGCCTCCGCTCGGGTTGCGCCCAGACTCGAGCTCCACCATATAGCGCCGCCCCAGCTCCTGATAAGCAGACATCATGAGCCTCTGTTCGCGCTGTCGATTGCGCAACTCTTCGCGCAAGGTCCTATTTTCTCGTTCCAGCGCTTCGTTGCCCGCACCGCCATCCAGCGCTCCGCCCCCAACGCCAACCAGACTGCCAGCCGCCGCTGCTGCTGCTGCTGCAAGGCTTCGGTCCTTTTCCTTGATCATCTTGTCCTGCTGCTTGATAAACGTCTTGGCCTTGGCAAAGCGCTCCTGCAGCGCTTTCAGATCGCGTGTAGAGCCCATGGCCTCGCTCTGCAAGCTCGCCACCATCTCTTCCACTTCCTTGGGAAGACCCTTGCCCTTGAGACGTGTCTGCAACTCGCCCAGCGCGCGTTCACGTTTGAGCGCCTCGTCGCGCTGTCCGATTCCCTCGGCTTGCAGATCCACCTTTTCCATGAGCAACGCATTTACCTGCGCCATGTACATGCGGTTCTGCTCATTGACTGACGCCAATTCCGTCTTGAGCTTCTTGACGTGGGCTTCCAGCTCGTCCTTGTCCGCATCGATCGAGGCGCGCAGCGAGTGTAGAATGTCCACCTGGTCCTTGTTCACCAGCGTCAGATCCGATTTGGCCACCGTCAGCTCGCGGGCTGTTTGTTCGTTCTGCACTTCCAGCTCGGTGACTCGACGCTTGGCTACATCGAGCTCCTCAACCACTTGGTTGAGTCGCAAGCGCAACGCATACGCGGCCTCAGTGCCATCACCCAAGTCCGACTTGCCGCTGCGGATGGCTTCGAGCTGGTTCTGCAGCACCATCTTGTCGCGATGTGCTCGCAAGTAGTCGGCTTCGTAGCGCGCCTTCATGCGCTGTGCATCCTCGAGCAGGTTCTCGAGCACGATGAGGCGCGATTGGTCCGCCTTGTTGGTCTTGGCCGCCTCAAGTTCACGCGAGAGCTTGCGCACCTTGATCTTGAGGTCGGTCATGGTGGTGCCGCTGAGCGCATCCTCGAGTTCGCCTGACCGGTCCAAAAGGTTGTCGCCCTCGTCGTCCAGCTCGTCGGCGTCAGCGTCGTCGGCACTGGCTCTGCTCGCGTCTGCTGCGATGAGGCCGTCGACGCCATTGGCAGAGGCGTTCGAGTTGCGACTCACGAGCTGCTTGCGCTTGGTGACAGCCGCATCACCTCTGAGCTCGAGCTCCTTGATGCGCTCCTGGTACAGCTCCATCTCTTCCTTGGCGGCGGCGCGCTGGTCTTCGGAAGCCTTGAGGCGCGATAGGATCTGCTCTTGCTCGTACTTGGACGTGGCGAGGTCGCGCTGGAGATTAGAGGCTTTGGATTCGAGGTCGGCGATCTGTGTCTTGTACGAGTCCATGAGCGGTTTGAAGGCAGAGACGCGCTTGTACTCGTCCTCGAGCTTTGCGTTGCGGTCGACGAGTTCGGCGTTCTGATCTTCGAACGACTTGAGCTGACGTCGGATATCGGCGCCCTCCTCGAGCTTCTTTTTGTACTTCTCGATGGCATTTTCTGCTTTTTGCAAGCGATCGGCTGCGTGCCTGTACTCTTCCATCTGATCACGGAGCTTGACCGCCTCTTCGGCGCTCTTTTGAAGCTCGTCCATCTTGCGCTTGCTTTCTTCAGCCGAGTGAAGCAGTTTCTCGTTGTCGGTTTCGAGCTCGGCGAGAGCATCTTCGCTTCGACGGAGGTCGTTCTTGAGCTTGTCGATCTCCTGTCGCATGAGCACATCGGCTTGTTCGTTGCGTTGTTCCTCGACGCGCTTCTTGTGCGCTTGATGTGTTGCCGCCAGCTCTTCCTTTTCGGTCTGCAAATCCTCAAAGCGATTCTTGAGCTCGCGATGGGCTTCGAGCAGAAGCAGATAAGACTTGTCGACGTCGTCCTTTTGCGCCTGCACTGCCTCGAGCTCGGTGACCAGTTGCGTAGGCGACTTGCCCTGATGCATTGCCTCGAGGTCGTCGGCCTGCCCATCGGCGACAGAAGAGGAGATGGAGTCATCGGCGTTGGATGCGATTTGGTGCTCTTCTTGGCCTTGATTGATCAAGGTCATGATGTGCTCTATCGACATCATGAGCTGGTGCTGATGTGATTGGTCGAGTGTCTGGATGGCTGCGATATGGGTCTCATTCTTTTCGCTCCTTACAGCGATACCGATGGCGAGCAGACAGAGCTTGGCGAGTTCCCGAGGGTCGGCAGAGCGTGCGATGGCATTGAGATCGGGAGAGGGCAGAGCGGTGGGAGCACATTGGAGGCTCTGAGAGTAGAACTGCATCATGAGCTTGTACAGACGTTTGAGGGTGCCGATGGTGAGCACCCAGTTGTCCTTTGTGTCGCCGGCGTGAGGATTGCGAAAGAGGTCCGGATCGATGTCGGAGAGGATGTGGAAGAGCGCGACACCATCAGCGAGGTCGGCCACCTTCTTCACTGATTTGGAGGCATCGGGGATGTCGGCAAGCACGACCTGAGCCCATGCCAGGAAAGCGTCGCATTCAGCATCTGGAGATGATGATATTGAAGATGAGGCGGTGATCGAGGCTGGCGACGCTGCTGCCTGTTGCGCCTGCGTCTCTGACATGGTGCCTTGGCGATCGACGGTCGATCCGACTAGAGCTCAGCTCATAGCATAGATAGCCTGGGAAGAATGTCGCCACCGATTCGGCGTCTCCGAAGATTGAACGGCGAGTCCGAAGAGACGATGACAAGGAGAAGAAGCAAGAGAAGGAGAAGGAAGAGGTGCGAGAGGCGAGGTGCGTGTCAGTCTGAAGTGGAGCTTTGGACTCGAAAGTGACGTGCGTGACGCCAACGGAAGCGTTGACTGAGTTGTTGGTCTCTCCGCCGTCTGCTGTGGGTGAATTTGGCCATCACGTGAAATTGACAGCACAGCACAGCGCTTTCTCACGGGAAACGTGACGACGAATTCCGAGTTCCGTGGCTTTTGCTCGATTCCAAGTCGACGTGCTCCTTAGCATTCCCCATCTCTCCCTGTTCAAGTCGTGCTCCTCGTCTATAACAGCCATCCATCCTTCGCCCTTCACTACGACTCAAGCAAGATCTTGTCGCGCACTGCAGTACATCCGCAATACATCCATCCGAACGACTCTAATAGTGACATACACGCCTTGCTGACACGGTGACAGCAAGCAACGACATCGGCCAAGGGCTCGACCATCCGCACGCATCGCTGAGACACTAATTCGCAACGATCCCAATCAGCTACGACTCTCTTCCAAGCATCTCTGCGCTTCTGTGGAGCGTGGGTCACACACCATGACCATGATGGACGGTGATGATATGCAGAGACTATGGTCTCTCATCGAGGATCTCACCAATCAGCTGCAAGCCAATCGTCAGCTCTGCGAGTCGCTACAACAGCAGGCAGATCAACTACGCGGCCAGGCCATCCATTCTGGCACAGGCTTTGCGCTACGCAGATTCAACACCGACCTTTCGAAAGAAAAGTTCGAGTCCGAGCTCGAGGCGCTCAATGCCCATCTCGTCAAGGAGAACCTCGCACTCTCACAGGAGAACAAAGAGCAAGCAGTGCTGCTCCGCGAGTACGAAAACACGCTCGAGACCGTCATGGCCAAGTTTCGCAGCTTCTCGCATTCCACCCAACAGCACACGTTGCAACTCACACAGCACTACGAGTCGCTTCTTGCAGAGACTACACACGACGCAGCACAACAGACGCTCGCCGCAGAGACTGCTTTTAGCGGTGCACTCACGCATCTGGGCGGGCTGGTCAGGAGGGCCATGCAGTCGTTGGACGGTGAAGTAAGCGACGACTCCGACGACGAAGACCACGACGGTGCATCATCACAACGCAAGCCTAAGCGCGGCTGGGTGCAGGATCCCAAATGGTACGGCTCTGGTGGATATGCGGGCAAGGCCACCGATCCGATAGCTCTACGTGCCGACGAGGCGCTCGAACAGCTGACGGAGCAAGAAAGGCTTCGGATGGAGAACGATACCCTGCGCGAACTTCTCGGGTTGAAAGAAAAGAGCGATGCGTTGATCTCATCAGCTGTTGGCTTCGCCGATGCCGCTTCTCTCGAACCAAGCGACGCTGCGGCGCCAAAGCCAATATCGCAAGCGGAGAGACGTGCCTCTTTGACCGTCGACGAAGCCGCCATCGCAGCAGAAGCGAGCGGACAGCCTCCGTGCAAAGCGCTTCAAGTTTCGACCACCGCCCGCGCAGGCGAAGAGAGCCTCGACAACAAGGCCCTCTCGCCCTCATCACGCGCTTCACCCAAGATCACGCCTGTGCTGGACCGCAAGGATCAGATCATCGAAGAAGCCATCCTTGCCGACGACGAAAACGAAACAGAGCGTGAGCGTAGAGCCAGTGATCCCAACATTGCCGTGGCCCTTGATGGCGCCTCATCAGAGACCGAGTCTCTGAAGCCCTCAGCCACCGCTTTGCTGCCGCAAGTGTTTGCAGCTGACGATGCCGAGACAGCGCCGTCGTCGATCGAAGAGCTTCGTGCTGCCGCGGCACCAACGGAAGCAGAGCCCCAGGTACACACGACTCTGCCTACCCAGTCTGAAAGCGAAGGAGGTGCTGCTGCTGCCTCGGATGCGGACGAGATCACGCCGATCGACGAGGTCGACTTGGCCACCCCTGCCGAGCCTGCAACGAGTGCGGGACCGAACATGCTTGCCGAAGCCGCTCCTCCCGCGCTCGTCTCGACAGGCATCGAAGAAGGCGACCCGATCTCTTCCAAGACGACGGTCACCTCGGCATCTGGTACCGACGTGACCGAGACCACCACGCCAGCAGTTCCGGCGCCGACTACCGCTACTGTCAGCAGCTCAGAAGGGCCTACCTCCACGAACGATGCGATTGTATCGTCGAGCCTCGCTGCAGACGACGAGGCCGGTGCCAAGGTTGCACACGTGTCAGCCTTGGCAGACGAAAGTGCGCCACCAGCCGACAGTGTCGAGGGCGATTTCCAGCCCATCTCTGCGGCGTCGACGGCGGCTTCCTCTGACGCTGAAGCAAGCTCCAAGGCGGAAGAAAAGGAGGTCGTGCTTCCTGCCGAGCCTGCCAAACAAGACAACACGGGCGTCCCTGCTCAAGCTGCTGCTGATGCTCAACTCTCGACCGATGCGTCCAAGCCTACGGATATCGCAGTCGCAGAAGAGAGGGTTGATGATGCAGAAGGCCTTGCATCCAGCAAAGATGAAAAGGCAGAACCGGCCAAAACTGCTCCTGCGACGCCAACGCCGGACCAGGGCAACAAGAACGGCTCGGCGACGCCAGGCAAAAAGGGCGGAAGGGGTCATCGCGGCAAGGGAAACCGACATAACAAGTCGAGCTCGAACGCTTCGAATAAGTGATATCACTGAGACTGCTGGAATGGCATCTCGTCATCATCTGATTGTTTGTGTGTGGTTTCGTTGAGTGATGGCTAATGAGGGGTTGACGAGAGGCAGGGCGAGGTCGTGTGCGAAATTGGTTGAGGTTTTTGCGCACGAGCCCTTTTGTAGATTTTTTTGGGCGGCTCATTGAGACAATCCTTTCTCGCCACTGCCACACACTCTCTGCTCATCTCGACCTCTCTCTACCTTAGTCCCAACCTAAGCAACACCAAGCCTCTAACGGGCGGCACAAGTTCGGTCGAACAGTACACTTGCATCACACGTCAAAAGAATGGCGAGCACACCACGCGTATCGCAGCGCTTTTCGGTGCAGACGAATGCGAGTTCGTCCTCTGCCTCTTCGCACATGTATGCTGCACCACCACCGGCGTCAGTAGGGCCGGACGCGGGGTCGGCGGCGTCGTACTCGTTTGCCGGTGCCGGAGGAGCAGGCGATACTCTGCCGCCTGCGTTCTCGTCCCGACGCACATCAGCGAGCGTGCTGTCGAGTGCGGCGAGCTCTGCCCATCAAACCGCGCTGTTTTCACCCACCTCAACGTCTTCGAATCGCAACACCTTCCCCACCACCACCACCACCACAGCAGGATCGCGCATCGCATCGACAACATCGACAGCGCCGAGCCTCGCTGGGCGCATCGCATCGTTCACATCGTACGACGAACCTTCCACGTCCTTCACCTCCCCACCCACCTCTTCGGTGCCGGACATCGTCGACCGACCGCGCGACAAGACCCGACAGGCCGAAATCTCGCTCTCGGCGCTCTCGTTCCTGTTCAGCGAGATAGTGAGCTACACGCAGAACCGCGTGACGGGCGTGACGGATTTGGAGAAGCGGCTGAGCCTGATCGGGTACACGGTGGGGCAGCGCGTGTTGGCGATGGCGATGCACCGGCAAGAGATGACGAGCAACGCGAAGAATCCCAAGCGGGAGACGAGGCTGCTGCCGACGCTGTTGTGGGTGCATACCGGGTTTTGGAAGGCGGCGTTCGGTAAGGCTGCGGACAGTTTGGAGAGGAGTACTGAGGCGGGAAGGTCGGACGAGTGTAAGTGCCAAACCCCCCTTCGCAGAACCATACTTTCGAGTGAAGAGTAAATGCTGATGCAGGGAACTTTGTTTTGTGGCGCGACGGTGGTGGCAGATATGATCTCGACAAACGTACCTACGTTCAGCCGGAGCATCTGCGTGCCGAACGACATGTCGCAGCTCTCGGTCGAGGCGATCACGGCAGGCATGGTCGAAGCCGCACTGGACGGGCTGGGTTTTCCAGCCAGAGTGACGGCGCATACGGTGCCCACGCCGCAGTTCCCGAACCGCACGACGATCCTCATCAAGCTCGACAAGTCGGTCATGGATCGCGAGGAGGCTCTAGCCTCAACCTAACTCTCGCGGACGCTCACACTGCAACACCCGGGAGACTTGGTTCAATTGCACATCTACGCCGCGTCGCTGGCAGGCGCAACGTACCATTTAGCCTGTACAAACCGCCTCTGCATATTCACCTCGCTCTTCCTGTTCACCGCTGTCCTGCGCAACGTCTCCACCTGCCCCTGCAGCCCCACGCTCTCCGCCAGCTCCTGCAGCTGGTGCTGGGTGAAAAAGTAGTTGAACGTATTGTCCCCCCTCCTGTACCAGTTGTGCTGCGGATCGTCGGACAGCAGGCTGGGCTCCGACCAAGCAGCGTCCTTCTTCGTATGGTACCGCAGCTGCGACAAATCGCCATATGCATAGTCCCTAAACAGTATATGCCCACCCCTTTCCCGCAGGAGTGCGGCGAGGGACGCGAGCACATGAGCGTGCAGCTGCGGCGGGATTGCGGACAACACAAATATCAGGCTGATCGTCGTCACCCCGGGCCACGATGGCTGCTGCTGCAGATGCGGTGAAAGCTCGGAGGAGGGCCAAGTGAGGTCGTAGACGAAGGCGTTGACGCGCGCGGGGTCGTAGAGCGGGTGTGCGCGGACCATGTCGACGGCGCGCGCGGAAAAGTCGCAGCAGTGCACTTTGAGCGACGCGTTGGCGGCAAGGAGGGGGTACAGCATGTTGCCCACGCCGCAGCCGACTTCGAGCAGCACGCTTTCGCCCGAGCTGGCGGTGGCGATGTCCGCCGCAACCATGCGTGTTTCCTCCTCCCGGTCGTCCTCCGTCGCTTTCGCCTTGCCCTTCGCCGCTACATCCCCAGATGCTGAGGCGACAGCAGGGGATGAGAGCTCGCTGCCGAACTCGCGATTGGTCCAGTGCCGGTCTTTGAAGAACTTGTCCTGGTGGTTCTTGTAGAACTTGTCCCAGTTCTTGGCTGCGTCGCGCGAGTGTTTCGAGACGGTGAACTCGGTGGCGGAGCGGCGGTTGGTCGCGATGATGCCGGAGATGGCCGATTCGACGTCCGGTTGCTCGGGGAGCGATTCGTGTGGCGCTGGTGGTTGGGTCATTGTGCGATCAAGTGATGGTGAGGAGGAGGGAAGGAAGGTGAGAAGAAGGTCGGTGAAAAGAAAAAATGAGAAGGTCGGCAAATTGAATTTTTTTTTTTTTTTTTTTTTGTGGCGAATTGTGGAGAAAAGAGCGTCGTTGCTGCTGAGGTGCGATTCCTGCTCATGACGATGGGTGAGGCTGGTATGTTGGCCAGCAAGACCATCAAGTGGCTGTCATGAATGGCGAGCTCAGACCAGACCCAGGGTATCAGCCAGCTCGAAGATTACACGACTGACCGCGAGCTTTCGACGAAAAGAATTGATGCTGACTGTCCCAAAGTCATATCTACAAAGTACCAAGTGTGCTGGCGTCGAAAGCGCTTCGCGAATGGCGAGCCAGCTTCGTCCAGTCCTACAACGAAGCGCACCAGCACTGTGCACCAACATAGCCAGCTCCGCGATAGTCCCACCCTTAGCCTCACTCATCCCTTGGCCCCCAACGTATGCGCCAACCAATCCAAGCCCTCCGTCAACCCTTTCCCCGTCAACGCCGAGCATCCAAAGATCTGCCACGTCCTCTCCCTAAACGCCGTCAGTGCCAAAGACTCCGAGATCTCCGCGGGCGTCATTGCGCCTTTAATATCCTGCTTATTCGCCCACACCAGAATCGGGGCTTTGGTGACCTGCTCGTCCTGTGCGATGCGGTGGAGCTCTTCTCTCGCCAAGTTGACGCGCTCGCGGTCGTTGCTATCGAGGACAAAGATGACGGCATCTGTGGAAGCGAGGTAGGAAGTCCAGGATGTGCGGAGGGATGTTTGGCCGCCTACGTCCCACAGCATGAATTTGAGGTTTTTGTATTCGAATTGCTCTGCAGTGTGGTTGAAAGGGGAAGAGTGTCAGTGGCGAGAAGGAGAGGAAGAAGCGGGGTGAGGATGGACGCACCTGTATTGGATCCCACGGTCGGAGCAGTGGACACGACCGAGCCCAGCGTCATCTTGTACATCAGCGTCGTCTTGCCCGCATTGTCCAGGCTGCAAAAAGACAAGCACCGAGTAGAGTCAGTCGTCAGTGCTGATCGGACATGCAATCGTCTCCAGTCCCATCGCAAACTCACCCCAGGATACAGATCTTGAGCTCTTTCGACCCGAAGAGCGAGGACCACAACGAGCTAAATGCCACACCCATGGCTCTGGTTTTGTTGGAAGAGACAGCTGAATGGCCGCTGCTCTGTGAGGTTCGTCCCCTGTCGTGCGCGAGTGGTTATGATATCCAAGATGAGCAGCCGTCGATGTTGTGGATGATGGTGGAGCGGAGATGACACTTGGTGGAGGCTGTGTTGGAAGGGAAAGAAGCATGCGCGTTGGCGTGCGACAAGAAGAAATCTCGCTCAGTTGGACTGTGCGCGTTTGCTGCGCGTTTGCTGTGCGTTTGCTGTGCGTTTTTTTTTTTTTTTGTTTTTTTTTTTGTTTCGTTCAGGGTCCAATTCGCTCCTTCACCTTTGCCTCAAGACTACCAACTATCCTGCCCTCAAAGAGCATGCTTCACCGTCGACATGCGGCACCACAGCCTTCCTCGCCGGCTTCCACCTCATACACCGCACACGAGCGCAAACATGCTCCCATGACACCCCGCAAGCTCTCCGCAGCCCAAGCGCAACTGCTCAGACTCTCGCTGCTCGTGCGCGTCGCATCCGTCACACTGCTCATCCTCACCTCTCAGCTGCAACAAGCATTCGATACATCGCACGAACTCGTCTCGTACGCACTCGATCCATCCACAGTGCACGGTCTGTCGGCGGGCAGCTTCACGTGGCTCCTTGCGCTCGTTCGGTGGGACACGATCTACTTTGTCGCCTCTGCATCGCCGCAGTCGGCGGCAGAGGGGGTGCATGCGGGCGGGTATAAATGGGAGCAGATGCTCGCGTTCCAGCCGGGTATTGTGGCGGTTTTACGCGCAGCGGGGTACGTGACGCCGAGCCTCGATGGGCGGTGGAGCGCGACGTCGGCGATATTGGGCGCTGCGGTGCTGGCGAATCTAGCGGCGGCAGCGAGCCCTGTGCTGCTGTACACGCTCACGTGGAGGGTGACGAGGAGTGCGCAGCTAGCGTATACAACTGCGGTGCTGAGCATGTTGGCGCCGTCGGCAGGCACGACGCTCGCATCTCCGACGCCGGAGAGCTTCTTCAGCTTTGCCAGCCTCGTCGGGTTGCTGCACCTCGAAAGCAGTGACGCGCTCGGATGGATGCAAGTAGCGACAACGTCGTTCTGGTTCGCGGTCGCCACGAGCTTCCGCACCAACGGCGTGGTGCTGCTCGGGTACATTGCGTTCAAGCTTATCGGCGAGGCGCGAGCTGGCAGGGCGATATCGGCGCTTCTCAAGCTGGTTTTGGCGACAGCGGTGTGCGTCTCCCCCAGCGTGCTGTTCCAGGTGTGGGCATACAGCCGGTTCTGCCTCACTGAATCGGCTGGGCCGTGGTGCAGCGAGCGCCTGCCGAGCGTGTACGCGTTCGTACAGTCGCACTACTGGAACGTCGGGCTGCTGCGGTACTGGCAGCCTGCGCAACTGCCGAATTTCGCGTTGGCTGCACCGGTGCTCGTGGCGATAGCGTATACCGCGTCGACGTTCTACCGCCGCTCGAGCTGGGTGCAGATCGCTGCTTCGCTGCTCGCATCACCGTCCACTACTATTGCAGCAGTCGACGCTCAAAATGCCTTTGAACTGGCAACGACGCCGAGAGCGATACCGTACATCGTGCACGGCATCGCGCTCGGCTTGATACTGCTGTTCGCATCGCACGTCCAGATCGCACTGCGCATGGCGACGCCTGGAGGCATGCCCATGGTCTGGTGGGGCGCTGCCCGCCTTGTTCTCTCCACGCCGTGGCGGGGTGTAGTGGTGGGCTATCTAGCAGTTCAGTACTGCGTGGCCATTGTGTTGTACGCTGGGTTCTACCCGCCTGCGTAGTCTTTGCTATACACTCATACATGCTTTGACGTCGAGTGTGAGTGTGACGCTGGGATTGGTCGAAACGGAAATGTCGGTCCTCTGCAGTGAGAAGAAAATGGCAAGCGGAGAAACGGAATGCACGCGCGGCTCGGCGGCTCGGCGGCTCACGCGACCGGTCATTCGCTGTTGCCCACCACACTCACATGGGATGTTGGTGAGATTGAATGTGCGAACTGACACTTCAACCGACTCTTCATACCCGAAGAGAGCGGGAGCAGGTGTCGTTCTAGAACGACGTACAGAGTGAATCTGCGACGGTGCAAGGGGTTACGGAAGTCTCCAGAACGAGGTGTGGAGAAAACCTACGCACGCTACAGCCGAGTGGCTCGTTGGGAGCAGTCGCTTCGACGTCACCGCACTCACCTGCGACGCAGAGAGAGGGCGCGCCGGGGCAATTTGCCCCGCTTGCGCCCGAGCCCGGTTTTCCTCCGTCTCCACACCTCAACCCTCGTCGTTGCTTCTGCCAACCATCATCGCACACACTCTCGGGCGAACCTCGATCCATCCCGGTATCCACGGTCAAAACTCCACGCGGCGACCGCACATCGAACGCCATATCTGCATCCACGCACGCACTCAAAACCTTTCGCAGTCATCCCACCACATCGCGGTTGGCCAAACACAATGTCGCAGCAGCTAACGTCGCAACTCTCAGCAGCGGGCGTCGAAGAAGACTCCGCATACTACATTGGGCGCTATACCGTCTCTGGGCTCCAAATTGGCTGTCTTGCTGCGACACCTCTGTACCTTTTGCAAACCCTGCGGGGGCGGGGCTTTTCGCTGCGCGGCTTAGCGCGCTATAACTGGCTGGTCCCCCTGAGCGGTGCTGCGGTGGGGAGCGTTGGCGGGTCCGCGGCGGCGTCGCAGCTGGACCACCCTTCGCTATCCGTCCGAGCGAGCGGGTTGAGGCTCGACGCGCAGCGGGTCAGGCAGGACGACCTGCACCTCATCGGCAGCGTCGTCGGCGCGCTCGTGCTCCCGGCGCTTTTTTTGAGCAGGACCGGGCTGGTCAACGGGCTGCTGGGCGGCGCAGGGCTCGGTGGCGCAGCAGGGCTGGTCACGCACCACGTGCAGAGGCTGGGCAAGGGCGGAGATGTGGTGGGCCAGATCGAGAGCGAGGCAACGGGCGCGTTTGATCAGGCGAAGGGCAAGGCGAACGAGGTGAAGGGCGAGGTGCAGAAACGGCTCTAGTTGGACGGCTGTGGTGCAGCGGGGTGTGGGAAAGGGAGTGCAGTGGAGAGAGAGAGAGAGCGATGACGCCGGTTGGGCACACCGCCAGCTGTGGTCTCGGACAGCTTGCATCGTCCGATGACGCTGCTGGGTTTGAGGACCACTTTGACGCTGGGGCAGTGTCTAGCAGCAGCCACATTACACGAGCCGCCGTTCGAGACCAGCGAAGGTCCACCCTCACAGCCGCAACCCATCTCGACCCACGCGCTCACGCCAACCTGTCCTGTAAACGACCCGAAGCTCTCCCCAACAAAACCAACGCTTGACCCCTTGCACTCCTTCACCACTCAACGCAAGCAACACTTCCACCCCGAACCACTGCACACTCGATCAACATCTCTGTACAAAGCAAACTCTGCAATTCTATGATTCTCAACCCAGTCTCACCACCAATCTGCGCTGATCTGTGGCCTGCGTCGCGCAAATTTCGGCGTGCTTGCAATCGCCCTTGTCTGTGCATTCGAGTGTGAGATGGGCAATGACAAAAGTGATGGCATCGGCAGCTGTGGTATATGTTCTTCGCTTCGATTCGCCTGGCTAAATCACCACAATCTCTCTTAGCCAAGACGCATAGGCGCCGCGTTGCTGTACCCGTTGGCACCGCCGTTTCTCTGCCCTCCTCCTCCGCCACCACGTTCACGGCCGCCCCTATATCCACCGCGTCCACCACGACCTCGTCCACCGCCAACACTCGCACCCGTATCGCCAAACGTCTGCATGTTCTTCATCTCCTCCGCAATGCGGTTCGCTCGGCCCCGGCCGCCTCGACCGCCGCGTCCACCAGGAAAATCGAAGAAGCCTCCTCCTCCACCACTGCCACCAACGTCTTCAGACGTCGACGCCGAACGCGGCTCGTTGCGCTCGTACCTCTCCTTGATCTCGGACGAAATGTTGTCAAAGAAGCCCGACTTCTTGTCGTAAAAGTTGCCGGGGCTTTCCGAGGATGGCGGCGGGATTGCATCGAGCAATCCACCCGCGCCACCTCCGTTGGCAGCAGTTGCCGAGGAAGCTCCACCAGCAGTAGCGGCGCCATCGGCTTCTTCGCCTCCTACCTCCTTGTGCTTTTGGAACTTGGCATTGGCCGATTCAAAGTCGAACTCTCGGTTGGGCATGCTCGGTCCGCTGATATCGTTGTTGTGCTGCTGGCCTCGATGGCCCCGACGGTGGTCGTGGTTGTTGGGTCCACCTCGCGATCCACTCGCGCCCGCACCGCCGCCGTTGCGACGGTCTCCGTGCTCGGCAGCTTTGGCTGCAGCGGCAGCAGCGTGCGGGATAGCTGGAAGGTGGTGCGCTGCAGGTGGAAGCGACGAGGGCGAAGCTGCGGGTGGTTGAGTGGAGGGTGCGGGCTTGGAAACGCTGAGTTTAGACATCTCCTCAAGCACCTTGTCTGCGCTCGACTTTTCCACTTGCTTGGCTGCTGCTGGTGGCTGCGGCTCAGCTGCAGGCAAGGCGGATTTGGTTTGCTGCTTTGCCGAGTCGGATGCGGATGCGGCAGAGGCTGCTGCGGGTGCTGCTTTGATTTGCGAAGGTGGGACCGGCGACTGCTGTGGAGGTGCGCCAGCTCCGCCGTTGAACTGTGGAGGGGGTGGGCCGAAGCCAGGGGCGCCTGGGTAGGGCGCAGCACCGAACGGCGGTGGTGGCATCATGCCATACATGGCGCCTGGAGGTGCGAAGCCGCCAGGACCTGGTGCCGAAGACTGTTTGCGTGCACGCAGTGTGCGAGGGGGGAAGAGAAAGCTGCAAGTTAGTACCAGCGCTTTCATCTCGTCACGTCACGTCTGCAAGTAGAGCTTCCTGAGGGTCACGGGTAGCTGAGATCAGTAGGAAGGCAACGGAGAGATCCACACGGTTTTGCGCTCTCGGACAAATGACAAGCCCCGAAGGACAGTTTTACATCCGTAAATAGTTCATCACATGGAAAAGGTTTGCGTCCCTAGACCCTCGAGAAAAGGCTCCTACTCTGCAGATTGTTTGGCGAGGGACTTACGTTGAGGATGGCAGGATCATTGAGCGCAGGCTGAGGAGGTGCCGGCTGCTGCTTGGGCGGATTGGGATCGTCGATCTTGAGATCCTTGACGTCGGCAGCGCGGAACATGATGTATTCGTAGACATGGTCGCTGGGAGGGATCTCCTCCTGCGGTCTGCCCTGTGCAGAGAGACGACCTTCGGTGCCCCATGAGCGGACCTTTTCGAGCGCGATGGTGGCCTGTTCCGGGTTGATCGAGGCGAGCAGGCCTTGGTATCGGATGTCGGATTTGGAGACGAGCGAGATGAGCGCTCCGATGTATTCTGCGGTGGCCATTTCGAAGTGTCGGTGACGGAGCTGAAGGTGTGCAGTGGTAGTGGTGGTTTTGAGAGTGTCGAAACTGGAGATGGGCTAAGCAAAGTAGTGGGCGTTTCGTGCAGTGCTTGCGTTTGTAATCGGCGGAGGGACGACGAGCTGGATGCAAGATGGGGCCGTCGCAGATGGTATGAGGTGTACTATATGGAGAGATGCTTCGTAGCCGTGATCGTAGAGTTCTTGTTTGCTGTGACGAGACTTGAGACAGGGATCTGAGACTGTGCTGTTCGAATCGAGAAAGAAAGCCAAAAGGAGTTGGAGGGAGACCAAATGTCGAGACAGAGAGATGGGGAGCAAGGGTGGAATGGAAAGGTTGAATAGGGGTGACGTGGAGAAGGGCAAAAGATGGAAAGGTGGAAGAAGAAGGAGAAGGTGAAGGTGAAGAGATGGCCTTTGCGCATTACACTTTGACTGTCGCTGGCTCCTTCTTTCTTCACCGCAGAGTCCAGGCAAGGCTCACTTCGATCAGCCTTTTTCTTGCTCTTCTCTCTCGAAGTCGCCCAGCAATTTCGAAATTCTTCCTTCAACAGCCAGAGCGCGCTCAGTGATCGACTCGAAACTCGCCTTTTTGTCTTATGTAAGCAGAATTTAGCATATAGCACCGAGCACTCACACTGCTCACCGCTGCACAACACCTCAACGCACACAACACACACACACACACCTCGCAACGATAGGCAACACAGGTACAATACATTTGACACGAAAATGCAGGAAGCGTAAATGTACGGACGCAAGTCACGGTGGTCAACAGCAAGTCGAAAAGAAGCTCGAGTCGATGCGCGGAAACAAGTACAACAATCCAAGCCCATGCGAGAATCCAACGTGCAGAGGTATGCGGAGCGGGTGGGAGTGTAAAAGAGGATACAAGCGTCTATGTAAGATGTAGATAAAAACTCCCCAGATGCAAATTGTCGTCTTTGTTGCAGCAGATGCTCACGAGAGATAGTGAGACAGGTTGAGCTGACTGCCATCTCCGCCGTAGTGACTGGAAAACTCGGCGAGCGCCTCGGCCGTTTTTTGCGGGTCCTCTCCCCACTCGCTTCCGCCGTACCAGCCCTGGTTCTGGTTCATCACGGGCGTGAGCGCTTCGTCCGTGCTGCCGTTGCTGCTGGCCACCGGGATGCCGGGAGCACCCGCGCCGACGCTGGCGCCTCCCGCCAGTGCTCCGTAGCCGGCACGCATCAGAGGCGAGTTGCGGGCGCTGGGCGCCAAAACGTCGTACATCCCAGAAGCGTGGGCGACGTACGGAGAAGAGCCTGACAACAAGGCGCGAGGAGTCGATCCGCCATTCACCGAAGCGCTGGGCTGCAGCGGCCGTGAACTTCCAACACGACCGCCATTGCGCGCCTGGGCATCCGATGCGGCGTCACCCTCGTTGCGTGTGTTGGCCTGGTGATAGAGGTAGTCGAGCGTGTGGTTGCGCAGATGTGCGTGCTGAGGCGAGTAGAAGCCGTTCTTGTGCAAGTCGTGCTGTAGCGGCAGGTCCAGCGGCGCAGCGGCATACCAATTGACTTGACCACCGGGCTGATCCGCAAACAGGTCGCGGGTCTCTTGCGGAAGCGCAGCGTAGAAACCTTCACCGCGTTGCGAGCGGACGAGATCCACTACGCCCACCGTGGGCGGCTGCGTCTGAGCAGCAGCAGCGGAAGCCTGTGCTTGCTGGCCGGTCAGATCAGAGGAGACGACCTTGTCCAGACCCGCCGAAGCGACACCAGCCGCAAGAGCTGCGTTGCGCAATTCGGAGAGCAGATTGGCATCGACACCTCCGAGATCGTGGCTGAGCTGTGCCATGTCGAGCGAAGCAGCTTGAGGTGCAGACAGCAGCTGTTGCAAGCGCAAGTACTGGTCGGGAGTGATGCGCGAAGCAACGAGCGAAGCCAGACGTGTGAACGCTTCACTCGCGGCTTCCCCACCAGCGGCGTCCGAGCCCCGCCCTTTCTTTTTCGGCCGAGACTCGTCCGGTGCATCTTTGAACAAGTCCGGGAAGTCGGTGACTTCACCGCTGGCTGCATCCTCGTCTCGCAACGCACCCGGACCAGCCACACCGCGCAAGAATGGTGAGTCCTCCTTGGGCGGTGGCGGGATGGCTTTGTCGAACGTGTTCATGGGCGTCTCGACCTTGCGAATCTCTTCGGGCACACAGCTGGCCCAGCTCTTGATCTTGTGAAAGGCGCGCTGCTGCTCGTTGTAGCGCGACTCGGTCACGTAGAGCGGGCTGCGTGGATCCCAATATTCGGGCTTGGGTCGACCGCGGATGTACTTGGTGTAGAACATGACCATGATCTTTTCGAGAATGTCCTCGATGTGATGGTCGGCGAAGTAGCCGGTCTTGACCACCTCATCCTTGAAAAACTTCTTGGAGGCTGGGTGGAAGGTCTGCTCGGGTCGGTAATACCAGCAAACAGTGACCCAGCCCTGATCTGGATCGTCGTCTTTGCGACGGAGCACTTTGAAGATTTGCGCGACGATGGGCTTGGTCGGGTCGGATGGGTTGATGAGGTGGATCCAGTCGCCCACGCGGAACGCCTTGCCCTTGAGGTTGAGATGCTCGTAGTACGTCTTGGACTTGCTGCTGATGCGGGTGGTGAGATCGCCGTTGGAGCCCGCGCTGGCATAGAGCGGACCGTGTGGGATGGACGAAAAGTGGCGGCTTGCATCGGCTTGTGCTGCAGCTGCCAATACTGCTTCGGCGGTGATGGGCTCATTTCGAGAGGGCTTGGCTTTGGTGATCTCGTGGTAGAGGCGTTGCAACACGACCGCGTCGCCATAGAGCGTGGTGCCGATGGGATGCAACCTGCGTGCGTTCTCGAACAGCTGAAGCATGTCCATCTCGAAATCGGATGCTTTGGGGTACTCGCCCTCCTGAATGCGTTGCGAGATGGCCGAGAGCGAGGTGGGCTTTTCCACCTTTTCATAGTATTCGGGATCGAGCTCAGGATCGGGACACGCTTCCAATGGCTCGGCGAGTCTACGCCCGCTTGCGTCGATGTGGTTGCGAATGCAGTCGACGATGGCGGAGTAGGCACGCTGAGCCTGAACGGGATCGGCGGGCTCGGTCATCCAACCAGCATCGTGTGCTTCTGGCAGCTTGAGCTCGGGCTCGTTGGCATCGGTTTTGCGCCGTGTGCGACTGGCAGAAGATGCACCCGCGTTGCCAACAGCTGTGCCGATTCCGGCACCGATAGACCCTCCAGCAGCGGTCATGATGGCGCCTTCGGGAGGTGCTGTCGATGCTGCAGCGGAGGCAGGATGTGCGGCTGAAGAAGACGCCGGCGATGTTGGCACAGCAGAAGCAGAGGCCTCGACGCTCTCTGTACGAGCAGAAGCTCTTGCCTGCTGCGCCTCACGGATGTTCTGCTGACTCTGCTGCTGCTGCTGCTGCTGCTGCAATTCCTGCTGACGTTGGAGCGTCGGTATCGGTGGGAAGGAAGGCACGGTGCTGGAGCTGGAGCTGGAGCTGGCGAGGGGCGATGAGTGTGGGCCACCGGACATGGGCTGATAGAAAACGTTGTGCTGCTCTGGGATGCCTGGACCTAGACTATGTGAAGGATAGCCGGTGGGCGGCGGTGGCTGGAAGGGAGAGCCGGTAGCTGAATATGCGGTAGGTGTCGCTGCAGCTCGAAGATGTGGTGAGGTGATGTGCGAGGTGCGAGGCTGTGGTGTAGGCTTTGGCGGAGGTGGAACGTAGGTTTTGACTGGCGTGGGCGCGTTGGGATCGCGATTCTTTGGCGGTCGCCCACGTCCTCGCTTGATGGGGACGGGGGTGGCAAGAGGCGAGTTGCTGCCCGAAGCCATGGCCTGCTGCTGCTGGTATGGATTGGACATGGTGGAGAGGAGATAGGATTTGCAGTAGATACTGAGTTGTGGTGGCGGGGCTGCAACCAAGCTTGGTGGGCCACTGGTCAGAAAGTGGCCTCCGGTGATCTCCGGGTCGTTGAACAGCTGGGAATGAACCACACGAGTCGATCACCACGCAGAAGAATGCTAGCGCGTGGTTGAGCGGTGTGGCGCCGAAATCAAAGCCTAATGCTGCGAACGAGGCTTCGGAGATAAGAGACTTGCGTTGCCTGTCACGAAGCGTCGTGTCTCAAGGCGGATGCTGGTGGGAGTGCGAAGATGAGGCCGGGAGCGGTGGCGTTGGTGTTGAGGTTGATGCGATGGTGATCAAGATGCAATGAAAGAAAGAGTAGCGGAATCGGACTCGACGTGCAAGGTGACAAGTTTGGTCGACAGGATTGTGTGATGACCGGTGAACAGGATGGATGCTGATGGCGTAGTTGGTGTGAAAGCGTGGTCCTTGGATGCGATGGATTATAGCAGAAGCGATGCGATGAGAGAAGACGACGGCGGTGATGTCGACTCAGAATCGCCTGCGGATGGCGACAGAGAAGGGGATATGCGGAAAAGCAAGGATGATGGTGAAGGATGAAGGACGAAGTGCGCAACAAGAGTCGGTGGCGAAGGATTATCGTCGTGAGCGAATCACACAGCCAGCCGAAGCAATTATTCAAAACTAACAATCAGAAAAGGTCTCAAAAATTCCACAGTCAGCTGGAATTCTGTCGTTGCACCGCTCTGCTATGCTCTGCTCTGCCTTTCGCGAATAAGCTCGAGCTTCGATTCCTCCGATGCTGTCAAAGCCTTCTTTTTTGGCTAAGCAATCAAAAATCCCAATTTCGAGTCAAAATCCAAGGCAGCAGACAGGCAGTAAAGTTGCGAGACTCGTCACAGTCGCGTCGGGCAATTCTGGCTCGCCGCGACGCGGAACTCAGCAGCAACGACTCTCTCTCTCTGGCTCTGTCGACAGACTTTGAAATTCAGCACAGCCAGCCAGCCAGCCAGCCAGCCGTCCCTACGCTAGAGAACGGTCCTTCTCACGCTGTCGCCATCTCTTCGTTTTGAGCTCGTTACCTCTTGTACAGGCATTGTCTGATCAACCCAAAGCTCAATGGCCGATGATCCTGTCATCATTCACTGTTGAAAGTCGGGAACAGCGCTTCAGCCACGACTGACGCCAAGGAGGCCCAAGCATCTGATGTTGACGATTCCCTGACAACGGGCTGCGGGACAGGCGATCATCGCTGCATTTGCCGTTTCGTACCTGCTCCTGAGAGAAGAGGCTATCGCATGTTAAACGACTTCAAGCCCTTTCTAAGCGACGCTATCACTGACGTAGCAGCAGCAGCAGCAAGCAGCGGCTAAGTCTCACCATTGTGTCGAGAAAAAAGGGCTTGCTCGGCTACAGACCCCCGCGGAAGTCGCGATCTCAGCCTCTGAATGATTGCCGGCATCTCGAGCCAAGCCAATTTAGAGCTGAATTGCTCCTGCTGCCGCTGGTGCCGTCAAGTTGCTCTGATGTAAGCGTTCGCTTCTCACCACAACTCAACTGCCTTGGCAATCCCGCCATCGCTCGCGTGTGCGTGTGCTGGCCCTATCTCGGCAAAAACAAAGGTTCAACAACACCCTCTTTGCACCCAGCCCTTCCGTCTCGGAGCGGGGCCAACTCTCCGTCGCTTATGCATTTCTGCCCGCAAACGAAAATTCACTGTTTGTTAGACCAGCTCATACCGCTGTGGCCCGGCGATATCGATCCGGCCAACACTTGACACCAACAGCAGCGCTTTGATCTCTCGACGCTATCTCTTCCGCACGTCCATGCTAAACGATGCTTTACGATCAGGTTGAGATTCCACGGCGAGACAATACAAGAGAAACGAGAGCAGCAGACACTAGAGAAACAGACACCAAAGCAATTATACAAAGAGAAAACAGCAACAGGGAGCACATCTAAAGAGCACCACACCTACAAACGAGAATCCTCCATCTCGTGCATCAGCCGGCGTCCCTCGCGGATACCCTCGTGCTCGTGACCGTACCCATTCGCCTCCAATGCGAGCGCAGCGTTCTCAAACAGCTTGTTGCCAAACGCCGCTTCCATCGCCTCCCACACGGTCTTAACGTACTTGATCTCCAACTCGTCGCGCACCTTCTTGGGCAGGTCCGCCTCGACGTCCTTGCGGTTGCGGTGTGGCAGCAACACCTTGCGGATGCCTGCTCGCGACGCCGCCGTGAGCTTTTCGCGGATGCCGCCCACGGGCATCACTACGCCGCGCAACGTCACCTCGCCCGTCATGGCCAGATACGGCGAGATGGCCGTCTTGGTGAAGAGACTCACCAACGCGCATGTCATGGCCACACCCGCCGAGGGGCCGTCCTTGGGGATCGCGCCCGATGGCAAGTGCAGGTGGATGTCGTTCTTGGGGAACTCGGAATCACGCGTGTGCACGATGCCAAGCTGGAACGCATTGCTTTTCACCCACGACAGCGCCAGCTCGGCCGATTCGCGGATCACGTCGCCCAACGAGCCCGTCAGCTTCAAGTAGCCGCTGCCCGGCGGAAGCAGCAGCGACTCGATGTGCAGGATGCCGCCCGAGCCCGAGCCCTGGTACGCCAGGCCCGTCGACACACCGGGACGCGCATTGGCCTCGGCCACCTCGGGCTCGTACGTGTCGGGTCCGAGGTATTTCTCCAAGTCTGCCTCGCGGATGACCGGGTCGTATTCTTTAGCATTGCCCTGCTCGTCTCGCAGCGTGCCCTTCTTGAATTGCGAGTATTCGACGGCTTTGGCACGTGCCAGCGCACCGATCTCGCGCTCTAGCGTTCGAACACCCGCCTCGCGCGTGTAACCCATGGCGACCTTAAGCAGCACGTCGTCCGAGACCACGAGCTGGTCCGGTGTGAGGCCCTGCGCCTTGATCTGCTTGGGCAGCAGGTACTGGCGAGCGATGGCCGTCTTTTCGTCGTGCGTGTAGCCCGAGATGTGGATCACTTCGGTTCGGTCGAGCAAGGGCGGCGAGATGGTGTCGAGCGAGTTGGCAGTAGCGATGAAGAGCACGCGGCTGAGGTCGATGGGCACGTTGATGTAGTGGTCGCTGAACGTGTGGTTCTGCTCTGGATCCAGCACCTCGAGCATGGCCGCCATGGGATCGCCGTGCAAGCCGTTGCCGCTTCCGAGCTTGTCAACCTCGTCGAGCAGCACGACGGGGTCCGAGACGCCCACTTTGCGCAGTGAAGAAGCAATGGAGCCGGGCATAGCTCCGACGTAGGTGCGACGATGACCACGGATCTCGGCCTCGTCTCGCACACCACCAAGCGACAGACGAGTGAAGGGACGCTGGAGGGCCGAGGCGAGCGATTTGGCAATCGACGTCTTACCCGTGCCCGGAGGACCGACGAGGAGCAGGATGGGGCCTTTGTCGCCGACGCGCAGCTTTTCGTCGCGACGACGACGCTTCTCCTTCTCGATCTCCTCCTTGGTGATGCCCTGTTCCCTTGCGACGAGATCCTCGCCTTCGTCGAGGTTGCTCGACAAGGCAGCGTCGTCGTCGTCGCGGCCAGCAGCCGCCTCGTCTGTGGATGCCGAGGGAGTAGCTTTGTGTCGCTCCTCGGTCGTCTTACGCTCAGCGGCCTCTTCGGCTTCGAAGCGTTCGCGCGCCTGGTTGGTCTTGAGCTCCAACACGGCGAGGTACTCGATGAGACGCTTCTTGACCTTTTCAAGACCGTAGTGGTCTGCATCGAGGATGCGTCGAGCGCGGTCGACGATGCCCTCCTCGGGTGCAGAAGCGGCAGCGTTGCTCTTTTGGTGCAGAATAAGCGCCTTGTCAAGAGGATCGCGTGTGGGCTCGATGTCGGCACTGATCTTGTCCCATGGCAGCTCGGCCATGATTTCGAGATAAGTGATGACGACGCCACGCTCGACACTCTGCTGCGGAATGCGCGAGAGACGCGTGAGCTCCTTGTCGCAGGCCTTGCGTGCTTCTGGGCTAAGACGTGCCTGTTCGAGCTTCTTTGCCAGCTCGGCGACTTCATCCTCGTCGTCGTCGCCTCCGTTGGATCCAGGGAGACCGCCAGCGGGCATGCCCTTGATGCCAGACTTGCCGCCACGTCGTCCGCCAAGAGGACCGGTGATGATGGGACCGTTTCCGTTCTCGTTGTTGGTATTGTTGCGGGAAGAAGGAGCGCGAATGATGATGCTTCCGCTGGGCTTGCCGTCATCCTTGTCGCCGGAGTGAGAGGTGATGGCCGAGATGCGTGCTGCCACGCCCTGGTTGAGCGCAGCGAGTTGGTTGAGCAGGGCTTCGAGCTGGGTGCGAATGACGTTTTCCTTGTTGGTGGGGTTGAGCGGTGAGGAGAGGGAGGTGAGGAGCTCGCGTGCCAGCTTGACACGCTTGACGCCGTTCTGGATGAGGTCGACCGAGTGACGGACGCGCTCGCGCTGATCCCAGTCGCCGAGGATAGCGACACGGTCGGACCACTCGCAGGCGCCACCGAGGGTACCGACGACGATATCGGCGAGGAGAGCCGCCTGCGACTCGCGACAGTCCTGCATGAAGCCACGAAGCTTTTTGAGCAAGCTGGCTGGCAGCAGAGGCAGAGCAGGGCCAACGATGGGAGAAGGAGTGTGGGTGGAGCCGTCGGTGGGAGGGTTGAGCTGTGCGATGGCCTCGATGAGTTCTGCAGACGCCTTTTTGAGGCGGACGACGAGGTCGATATCGCCTGGGGACGCCTCTGGGAAGGTGGGCCAGGACTCTTCATCGACAAAAGCAGTGGCGGTGGCGAGCGGGATGGGCACGTCGGGGATGGCGAGGTTGGTCTTTGGGTCGATGGTGGTGGCGGTGAGCGGCGCTCGGATGGAGAGCCAGCGGTCGATGCGGACACGAGTGAGACCCGAGACGAGGAGGGTACATGTCTGAGTCTGAGGATTGCGGACGAGACGCATGAGACGCGCGGCGCAGCCCCAGTCGTAGAGGTCGTTGATGCGGATGCGGGTGTTGTTGTCTTCAGCGGTGGTGAGGTTGCGGGCGTTGGAGTCGGTGGGCAGCGCAGGGTTGGTTGCGCGAGATGCTGGCTTGTCGGCGGAGGCTGTGCCCTTGGGAGCGATCATGGTGGGGACACAGGCGATGATAATGGGTTTGTTGGAGTCGAGACGCGATCGACCCACCTGACGAGATGGGGTAGAGGCGTCATTGTTGGACTCGACGTCATCCTTGAGCGCCGAGTACTGGAGGGCAGCCTTGAGCAGGCTGAGCGAGTGTGCATATGAGATGTTGATGGAGAGGACGAGGTTGGGATGGAGGACGAGCGGATATGGGAGAGACAAGACGGGCAGACGGTCTGGAATCGAGATGCTAGGGTTCATGGTTGGATGTGGTCGATATAGAGAGGTGAATCAACTGAGATAGGATCCGATGAGGTCTAAGGGTCTAGAAGGGAGAGTCGTGGACAAGAAGATAGCGGTATGTGTTGGTGAGCTTGTAAAGGGTAAGGCTGGTATGGGGTTTGACGGCGGTGGTGATGTGGGTATGAATTGAAGTTAGAGTCGAGATCGAGATGGAGATTGTGGTTGTGGATATTGTCGTGGTTGAAGTTGGAGGAGGAGGAGGAACAAAAAGAGGCGATGCAAAGTGGCGGCGGCGGTGAGCGGCGAGTGGCAGCAATCGAACTGAGTCGGGTTTGCGAGCAAGCGCTGAGTGAGAGAGAGTGTGCTGCTCCAAGAGAATGCGCTGCTGCGTGTGACTTGGGTCCAATTCGAGCAAAGGACGGCAAGTCCGGGGCGATTTGTGACCGGTTTCAAGCGAGCTGAGCTGAAGTGCCCGTTTCCGTCTGAGCTGCATAAGCTAACATTTTTTAACCTTTAGGGGGTATCAAATTTTCGGGTTTTCCAAAAACCCCGGAGAGTCACTGTGGATCGGGTGTGACAAAAATGTTTCCAAACCCCCGAAAATTTGATACCCCCTTTTAACTTTGCTCATTGACAGAGAAAGTGCCAGAAAATGGGCGCGCATTTGGCAAGCGTTGCGTCAGTCTGTGAGTCACCTCGCAACGGCACTGAAACCCCGCTGCAAAGGCGCACCAGTCGCAACCCGTTCAAGACCAAGATGGCGTTGAGACCGCGCCTTGCAGATATGCAGTCTGGACCCTCGACCCTTGCAAAGGCCACAAAAAAAAAATTCGTATCCATGTTAGACCCACAGCATATCAAATACATAGCCCCGATCTCAAACCATCGCCCGATTTAAGTTCCGTCCCCTTTCGTCTCGCTGGAGAGGGAAACGCGCGGCAGAACTTTTTTTTTTTTTTTTTTTTTTTTTTTTCGGCTGAGTCGGCTGAGAGGAAGAAAAATTGGCTTTTTGGCTGCGTCTCTTTGTCGGTGGGACTCATCTCGCTCACCTCGTCACCAACCACCATCGCTGTAAACCTTGTTCCCCCACTTGGCATACCGTATTCCACCTCGCACAACTATCTCCAAGTCGGTGCTCTCTACCACAACACTCAACAGCAACAGCTTTCTCTGCTCACCCTTCTAGCTAGCCTTCAGCTTGCTCTCTGCTCCGAATCGAGTCCAGTCACTCCTCTTCTGTGCAACCACTACAGCCTCAACTCCCGACCTCTTTGATCAGCATCCACCTGGGCCACGACCGACAAACGCTAGTTTTTATGTCTCTCTTGTTCTCCACCATAACTCGTCCATCTGCCAACTCGCCCTTTGCCCGCAGACAAAAACCGCCCTATTCGGTTTTGCATAGTAGCTGTACTTGATACATCTACACCTTCCTAAAACTACATTTCTCCAAAACACCAACCCCGCAGCAATCGCCACCGCCACCGCCATCATGTCTGTGGTCAACATTCGTCGCGATGTCGACGACAAGTTCTACCGATACCGCATGCCCCTCCTCCAGACCAAAATCGAGGGCAAGGGCAACGGCATCAAGACCGTCATCCCCAACATGTCTGACATTGCTCGCTCCCTCAGCCGTCCCCCGACCTACCCGACCAAGTTCTTCGGCTGCGAGCTCGGCGCTCAGACCTCGTTCGACGAGAAGAACGACCGCTACATTGTCAACGGCGCCCACGACGCCGACCGTCTCCGCGAGCTCCTCGACGGCTTTATCGACAAGTTTGTCCTCTGCGGCGACTGCAAGAACCCCGAGACCGATCTCAAGATTCTCAAGGACGGCGACATCCTCCGCAACTGCAAGGCCTGCGGTAAGCGCACCGGCGTCGACATGAAGCACAAGCTCACCACTTTTATCGTCAAGCACCCGCCTCCCAAGCGCGTCAAGGGGGCCAAGGGAGCCGGAAAAGCGGCCGGCCAGGACGCTGGCGATGCTGGTTCGGACGACGAACTCACCAAGCGCATCAAGGCCGAGGCTGCCGAGATCCCCACCGCAGAGCAGCGCGGCAACGTCGACGACGACTGGTCCGTCGACACATCGGAAGCCGCCGTCGCTGCGCGTGTCAAGGCGCTCGAAGGCAGCGTCAAGTCGTCGCTCGTGCTCGGCGATGACGATGAGGACGAGGACGAGGACAGCCCGTACACCCAATACGGCCAGTGGCTCCAGGCCAACCGCAAGGGCGGCGAAGAGGGTCGCGAGTGCACCCCCGCCGAAGTCTACAAAAAGGCGCAGGAGCTCGGCATTGAAAAGAAGCACAAGACCGTCCAGGTGCTAGCCCAGGCTCTTTTCACCGAGGAAGTCGCCAAGGAGATCGAAAAGTACGGCGCCGTGCTCGTCAAGATGGTCGGCGACTCGGAGAAGCACCAGAAGGCCATGCTCGGCGGCTTTGAGCGTCTCGCCGGTGTCCAGTACCCTTCGCTCGTCCCCAACGGCGTGCCCAAGATCCTCATGGCTCTGTACCAGATCGACGTGCTCGACGAGGAGTTTATCAAGAACTGGGGCACCCACGTTAGCAAAAAGTACGTCGACAAGGATACCTCGAAGAAGGTTCGTCGTGCAGCCGCGCCTTTCCTCGAGTGGCTCGACCAGGCCGATTCCGAGTCCGAGGAGGACTCGGATGATGATGATGACGAGGAGGAGGAGGTTAAGCCCAAGGCCAAGGCAAACGGCAATGGCGCCAAGAAGCAGGCTGCCCCTGCTGCTCAGGACGACGAGGACGACGATTCCGATCTCGACAACCTTTGAAGCGTCCCCTCTCTCATACACGCTTTCGCGCACGGTTGACTTGTTTGCATCTGCCAGCCTTCCGCTTCGCATCAACTCGGTCTCGGTTTTGCTTGTTGTGTCTGTTCACCGCTCTCTCATTGTGTTTCGTTCTCACGCAAAAAAAAAAAAAAAAAAAAAAAAAAAAAAAGAGGGAAAAGGAGAAAAGGAAAAACGGAAAAAGGGCGGGGGGGGAAAAGGGGGAAAATCTGGGGGTGGCCGGATCATAAAAAAAAAAAAAAAACAAAA
>JALCCG010000217.1:0-36278 GCA_023212695.1 Sporisorium sorghi | reverse complement strand
GGGGGGGGGGGGGGGGGGGGGGGGGGGGGGGGGGGGGGGGGGGGGGGGGGGGGGGGGGGGGGGGGGGGGGGGGGGGCTGGAGAGGGTCAAGAGGTGGTGGGATGCCGTGCAGGGCGTAAAGGTGTGGAACGAGGTGTGGGATGAAGAGAAGTACTTGGAGCCGCTGAGGAAGAGGCTGGCTGCTTTGGAGGCTGAGAAGGCCGGTGCCAAGTAGGGCGCTTGACTCGGTTCTGCTTCGTCTCAATGTTATCCGCTAGTTAGACACCAATCGCTTTTCGAACAAAGATCTTTCCATTGCTCGCTCGCAACTCGCAACGCTGATCCAAACTCTCGAAGGGACATGAACGATCATCGTTGCTACGGTAAACAGCGCCTCTGCTGCGCTCTGTGCGCTTCTACTACTGCCTCGCAGCAACGACTACCTGCTTCTCGCGCTTGAGCTGCTCGACCAAGCTCTGCTCGACATTGAGCTGGCTTGGCGGCCACGCTTGCCGGCAGCAGAGCCAGCCACTGGGTCAGGCTGAAGTCGTCGTAGCGCACCTTGTCGCCAAAGTTGGCACCGCGCAAGATCTCGACAAACTCGAGCGGTTCGTCGCCGATGTTCTGGATGTAGTGTCCGTAGCTGTTTGTGCGCGCAAGGATTCCAGAAAGGTTTCGTGTCAGTGCTCTGCGACTCGTTCAGCTTTGAACGGCTGCGAGTGAGTAGGTAGAGGGGGGGAATGGGGGTGGCAACTTACTTTGTCGGAAAGACCCAGCTATCGCCGGGCTGCAGCTCGAACGTCCTTGCCGTTGCGCCACCGGCAAAGGCGGTGGCCCTTGCTTTACCCTTGACGATGTAGGCCCCACTCTGCGTTCTTGTGCCAGTGGAGTTCGCGCAGGCCGCCCTTGTCGACGTGCACGTAGGCGCTCGCGAGCGTCGGGCTGGCGGCGAACTGCCTGTAATCCGCGATCTTGACCCAGCCGCCGCCGCCGCCCGCCGCCTGGGTCTCGTTCTGCTGCGGGAGCGCGTACACGTACGGCGAGTCGACCTGGCCGGCCGGATTCGCGCTCACTGCCTGCCTCGCCTCGTCCAACCCCAGCCACGTCTCGTCCTTGCCCGCTGCCACAATGTACGGATCCGCGCTGGGCACCGTGTCGAACGCAGCGCAGCTCCAGCCGAAGTTTTCGGCGAGCACGTCGCGCGGCGTATGTGCGATCCAGTCGTCCAGCATAAACGTCGTACCCGCCGCGTCGAAATTGCCGTCGTCGAAGACGAGCAAGTACTCGGCGCCCTCGGGGCCGGCTTGCAGCGTATGCGGTACGCGCCGGCGGGCAAGGACCACAGGTCGCCCTGCTTGGCCTTGGCATCGCCGACCTAGTTGTGGTTGTCCTCGTCGTTGGCCGTGACGCGCACGGTGCCGTTGAGCACCAGCCCCCACTCGGCGACGTATTGACGGTGAGCCGGCACACCATCAGGCTATTGCTGCTATCGTCAAACGTGCACCTTTTTGTTTGAACTCCCGACCAGTGCGGACGTTCTGCATGAACGCATCAGATCAAGGGTACACTGGACCCTTTGCGTTTGAGAGGACGTCAAGGCAGGGGGAGCAGAGTGCCAAGAATCAAGCTAGCCCTAAGCGATGTTCAAGCATGCACGGTGCGAACTACTGTAGTCTGAAGATAGGTTCGCAAGCGAGGACGATGGCAGTTTGCAATCTGCGCATGCGATGGTGTGAGCGACCCACTTTTTTTTGCCAAGATGTATGCAAGAGTGATGCAACATTTCCGAATTTTTGGTCGGCCAGGCGTTGCTCTCTTCTCTCCCTCGCTCTTCACACACTTGCTGCAGAGCGTCAAGACCATGAACGACGTACGACGATGCATCATTCCAGCAGCATTACATGAGAACAAGCTCCCGTACAGAGGCATGACAGGCTACTCGCTCTTGAACCCCTCCAAAACCGCATCGTTCCAAGTCACAAACGCGCCCTGCTCGCCCAACCCCTTGCCACCTTCACCCTTCGGCTCCACTCTACTCGCCTTAGCCGCCAGTGCCGCGATCGTAAACGCCGGCTGCTCGGGCCTCAACAGCTTCCCCTCCCTATGCAGGGCCAAAAAGCGCTCCATCTCGGCCTCCTTCATCGCCTCCTTCCCACTATCACGCAAAAGCGTCTGCATATCGGTATCCACCACGCCCGGCCTGACCGCGAAAACCGCGAGACCCTCCTCTTCATTCGCAAGCGTGCGCGCGATGGCGTTCAACGCGGCCTTGGACGCATTGTACGCCGCCCACCCCGCCGTGTTGCCCGTAGCAGCGCCCGAGGAGACCAACACCGCCGTCGCGCGCCCCGACTTGCGCAGCGCAGGCAGCGCCGCCCCCAGCGTGGTGACCAGCGACACCGTGTTGATGTTCAGCGTCTCGGCGAACGATGTGGGCGAGAGCGTGGCGATGCGCTGGGTGGACACGACGCCTGCGTTGAAGACCACGCTGTCGAGCGCTCCGAATTTGCTGAGGGCGGTGGAGACGGCAGCAGCGTTGACAGAGGCGGAGGTCACGTCGCCCTGGATGCAGACGAGGTCGCAGGGGTTGGAGGCTTGCAGGGCGGAGAGCTCGGGGGTGAGCGTGCGTGAGATGGTTGCTACGCGGCAGGCGGGGAAGGCGGCAGAGGCGGAAGAGGAGCCGCTGAGCAGGAGGCGCAGGATGGCGAGCCCCAGGCCGCGCGAGGCGCCTGTGAGGAGGACGACTGGCTTGTCTGACATCGTCGTTGGGGCTGGAAGAAGGAGTGAGAAGGTAAGTGTGAGGTACAAGTGTTGGTGGGGAGGATGGGAAGGATGCGTGAGAATTTCTTCGTTGTTCACTGACACTGCGCACGGGACAACGCCGCGGAAGCAGGCAAATTTTGTCGGCGTGGGGAGGAATCGACGCCAAAAACCAAGCTGCGCGGCTTCCTCACACGAGCAGACCTTACTCCTCACCATCTCGTCGGGAAGGCACTCACAGCATACATCATGTTCGAATAGACCCATCCGTCTACACCTTCTGATTTCTGCTACAACCGTCATGGTGCGGGCGACCGAGACCGGCGTCGATCGTTGCTGCTGCTGCGATGATGCGAAGAAGACGATGGTCGAGCATCCCTCCTTGAATCCCTGTCTACGTCGCGCCGAGGGTTGTCGCCTCGACTGCTGCGTTCTGAGCGATGTCGAGACGAGCGTGGCCGGGACGAAGTGTATCTCTCCGGCCCATCAGCGTCCAACACGCTACGGGACTTTTTCATCTGCTCGTAGCGATTGACACCTTCGCTTTCATCCGCGCCATCGCGGTCGTCACGATGGCGATGCGATCGTTGTCGTTTGCGATCTCGATCTTCGTCACGAGTGGAGCCGCGTCGATGCCTATCCGAAGCCGAGGAGGTGTGCCTTTTCGAGTGGTTGCGCCTTTCTTCTCGTTCTGCTCGAATGCGTGCGCGTTCTTCCTTCCTGCGTCGTTTCTCTTCCTTTTCGTGCTCGTCGCTGTGCCTGGATGCACCCTTCTCCTCGCGTTTGCGTTGCTGAAAGTAGGACGACATGGGGTCTTCCAAGTCGGCATCGTCGTCGTCGTCGTCGCCGTCGCCGTCGTCGTCATTGACAGCGCCTTGACCACCAAGCCCCATCTCGGGCGGAGCAGCATTGAAGCTCTTCACCTCAGCATCAACCCGGTTGCCCTCTTCATCCGTCGCCTTGGGCTGCTTGTAGCTCGCGACGTGATCCACCCTCAGCGTCCTGCCCAACACCTGTGCTCCGTTCAGATTGTCCACCGCCAAAATGGTAGACCTCTGGTCTTTGTACATCAAGAACCCGAATCCTCGATGCTTGCCCTTGCCCACGGGTTTCGCCTGCTGCTGCTGTTGCGAGGACGACGGTGTTGCGTCTTTGTCGTCCTTTGCACTGGGACCCGAGTTGGCACGCGGCAGGTTGACATCGACCACCTCGCCGTACTGCGAAAAGATGGCAATCACATCGCCTTCCGTGAGATCGTAGGGGAGACCACCGATGAAGATGTACGCCGAGTCGCTGTACTGCTGATGCCAGGAGGCAGAGGGGTTGTTGATGGCAATGTCGAGTTCGGTTTGATTGATGCGGCTGATTTCGCGCACCACGTTCATTGCGAGAATGGGCGCCGGCGCGATGCAGGGGCGATGGTGGGCAGAGAGGAAGATGCAAAGATGATGAGCTCGTCGACAAGGCCGAGTCGAAAGTGACATTTTCAGAAAGAAAAAGTTGGAAAAAGAAATCTCGAAAAATCAGCTGAAAAGAAAAAAGAAAAAAGAAAAAAAAAAAAAGAAGGCGCCAAAAAGCAGACTCGAATTCGACTCGAATTGCAACCCCTAAAGAAACTGGCAGTTGCGGTGAGTGCGGTCGAGGCACGCTTCAATTTCTGTCACAGCAGAGCCACAGACAAGAGAGAGAGAGAGAGAGAGAGAGGGACAAAGCAAATTTCGAGATTTCGTCACACGCTTGCCAATCATCTCAAACCTCAAACGTCCATCTTGATCAATCTTTCTTGTCTTGGACCAGAGTAGCACTCTCATCCACATACCCTCGACGGTCGACAGAGCAGGCAGTACTGGATCGCATCGTCGACAACGCCTCGAACGACACTGATCATCGGCATTCGAATCGACTTGACGATCGACCCTCACAATGCCGTGCGACTTGGCATACTGGATCATCTCGGTGCCATTGGAGGACTCGGATCCGCACCGCATGTTTTCCGAGCTGGGCAGCAAGTTGCTTTCGGACGGCGGATCTGCGTCCAATGACTTTGGCCAGCTGACGTTCCCTCGGCTCAAAACAGGAACGTTGGAGTCGCTCATCTCTTTGAGCGAAGACCTGCCCAAACTCGATGGGCAATACACGCAGATCGTGGCCAAGATCATCGACACTTTGCGCGCGCTGCTGAACAACGACGAGGCGGCGCTGGCGCAGCACGTGCTGGTCAACGAGCAGAGTCTGGACGACTACATGCTGGGCTGGGCGTGGAATGCGGGCAAGTACCGCGCGGATCGCGGGCTGCGCGAGACGGTGGAAAGCTTGGGAAAAGAGCTCAACGGCATCGACAGCGTGATGAAGCAGAAGCTGGCCAACTACAATGCGGCCAAGGGACAGCTGCAGCAGCTGCAGCGCAAGAAGCAGGGCGATCTGTCGGTGCGTTCGCTGGCCGATGTGGTGCACAAGGAGGACTTTGTGGATGGCGGATCAGAGTATTTGGAGACGCTCTTGGTTGCTGTGCCCAAGAACAACGTCAAGGATTGGCAGGCGCGTTACGAGCGGCTGACGTCGATGGTGGTGCCGCGCTCGTCGAACAAGATCTCGGCGGATGACGAGTATGCGCTGTTCAACGTGACCGTGTTCAAGAAGGTCAAGGACGAATTCGTGCAAAAGTGCCGCGAGAACAAGTTTGTCGTACGCACCGATTTCGCCTGGGACGACGACCTCGTCGCGCGCCAGCGACAGGAACTCGAACAGGCCGGCGACAGCGAAAAGGAGCTCTGGACCGAACTTGTTCGCTTGGCAAGGACCAACTTTAGCGAGGCGTACCAAGCACTGGCGCATCTAAAGGTCGTCAGAACGTACGTCGAGAGCGTGCTGCGGTACGGCCTGCCCGCCGACTACTTTGCCGTATCGATCCGTCCCAACCCGAAGCGCACCAAGGCACTGCTCGCCACGCTGCTCAGCCACTATGGCCATCTGGAGAGCTACAACCAGAGCGGCAAGGGCAAGGGCAAGGGCAAGAAAGAGGATGCTCATGCGGGCGATGCTCCGGGCGAGTATGCGCAGTTGCTCGAGGAAGAGCAGTTTCCGTTTGTCATTACCGAGCAGTACATGGTGGCTGCTTAGCGTTGACGGTTCAGTAGCTCTCGAGGTTTGGAACACGGTTTGTCGAATACACTTGTTTTGCATTTCACTCTAAGCTTTGTGGCTGTGCGGAAAGCGTGACTGCACTTCGGAGCGGATGCCGACAAGGTTCAACCGATGGGATCACCACGCCGGAACAGCCGACACGATAGACTCACGCACGCACGCAGCAACGCTTCCCACGCTGAGTCACTCAGACAAACTCAGCTTCGGTTGCTGCTAACTGCGCGAATACTGTAGCTGTTCTTGTCTCGGTGTCTTTGGTGCCTCGTCTACTGCAACAGCTTGAGCTGGTGCTGCTTCTGCTCTTCGCTGAGCGAAGCATCCGACTGGACCTGCTGGCGTTTAAGCTGGAGGATGTGCTCGTTGATCGTGTACTTTGCCAGCGTCTCGGGCTGGATCGAGTGTGCGCCGTCCATCTTGCCCAGGCAGTGCGACGACTTGCCGCAGGCGCAGTCGAAGGGTTGCGACATCTGCCACTCGGTGCTCGGGTAGACTGCCACACGCAAAACAAAACCAACCGGTCAGCTTTTGAATCAACACTTCTTGGACCCATAGGTGGGGGGAAGGGATTACATACAGAAAGTCAAGATGTCGCCCTTGTTGATGTTCTTCTCAGCCCTTGCCTTCCAAGTAGCCTTATCCCTGGCGTCGCCAATGACGAATGCGACGTTGGGATCGCACGAGTGGTTGCAGTACAGCAGGTCCGAGTTGAGCTCAATGTGCGTGTCCGCACCCGTCTGCACGGTCGAGTAGCTCTTGGTTGCGGCAAAGTCGGCGTGTGGCGCAAACGCACTGATCAGATCGCCCTTTTGGAAAGTCTGCAAGGAGATGAGGTGCGAGTTGTACGAGCCGTTGTTGAAGATGACTTGGACGAGAGAAGGATGTGTGGGTTTGTGGAGTTGCGAGGCGAGCATGCCGTCGCCTGCGGTGAGGTGACCTTGGTAGGGGTTGGAGGTCATCATCTTGGTGTGTGAATGGGATGGATGAAGAAGAAGAGGGAGGAGGATGCTGGAAGAATGTCCCGAGAACCGAGCAAGACCACAGCGGAGGCCAAGGTCGAGTTAACAGTATACGTGTTGAAAGAGCGCCATTCCAAGCAAGGGGCAAAGGCGGAACGAACGAGCAAGCAAGCCAGCAAGCCAGCAAGCCAGCCAGCAAGCAAGCAAGCCAGCAAGCCACGCTGAGAAGAAATGGGCAAACAAAAGCGCAGGCGGTGCATTGCGGCGGAGCACATGGATGGCCTTTGCTTTTGTTCATCGTCTCTCATGTCGATCCTCGCTCGGCTACAGTGACCCCGTTTCCCGCCCTGGACTAGCGCAACAGCACAATGCACTCCGAAATAGCCGTCCTCTCTAGCAGCAACGCATCACAGCACAGCGCAAACGCACAGACGCGACGGACAAGTGTGGATTTTCATGTTGAACATCTTTCAACCGCACGAGTCATCTATCGACTTACAGATCGGGTTGATAAGATCGGCGATGATTTTTTTTTTTTTTTTTTTTTTTTTATTATTATTTTTGGCTCATCTCGAAATTCAAAGGCGATCTTCTTGGTGTTGCTCTCCTCTCACCGATCCACCACCACCACAACTTGGACCCGGACAGTCTCGCTTGCGACAGCGCTCGTACTCGCTGAAAAATGACAGCCGAAGCATCCAGCTCACAAGCTCCACCACAAGCCACCGCATCAACACAGCCAACCGCAACACCAGCCGTCAACGCCGAACGCAAAGCACGCAAAGAAGCGCAAAAGGCACTCAAAGCGCAACAGGCTGCCGAAAAGAAAGCATCTTTATCAACATCGAAACCCAACAAAGACAAGAGTGGCCCACGCAAACCCCAATCGAGCGACGAACAGCTCTCACGCGCACTAGCGTACATCCTGCGACACGGCGCCGAAAAGCAAGGTCTGACTATTCGCCCTGACGGCTACATCCGGCTCGACCATGTGCTGGAGCGACCGCGGGTGAAGAGCGTCAACATGGCCGAGGCGGAGGGTGGAAAGCGGCGGCCCGGGCTGGAAGATGTGAGGAGCATTGTGGAGAGCAACGATAAGAAGCGGTTCGAGCTGAGCGAGGAGGGGCAGGGCGAGTGGTGGGTGCGCGCGGTACAGGGGCATTCGTTAAAGTCGGTCGTGGAGCTCGAGCATGTGCCGCTGACGCTGGACAACCTGGCTTTGCTCAAAGTGGCGCGGGAGGATGAGCTGGCGAGCGAGGTGGATGCCAAGCTCGGCGGGCTGCAGATTGAAGAAAAGGTGCAAGCGATCCATGGGACGTACGCGCAAGCGTGGCAGTCGATTCTGGAATCAGGCGGTCTCAAACCCATGTCGCGCAACCATATACATCTGGCGAAGGGCAAGTTTGGAGATGAAGGCGTCATCTCGGGCATGCGCAAGTCTGCCAACAGGCTGATCTTCATTGATATTGCCAAAGCGATTCGGGATGGGATTGGATTCGTGCTTTCGTCCAATGGCGTCGTGCTCACTCCAGGGGACAACAACGGCATTTTGGGGGTCAAGTACTTTACAAGGGTGGAGGATCAGAAGGGGCAGCTGGTGTGGTCTCCTCCTTCGTCGTCGGCTTGACGAGGATGACCCTCTGCAATGCAATGACAGATTGTGTTCTCTTTTGCGATGTTGTTCGATGAGGAGAAGGTCTTGATGAGAAATTATTATTATTATTATTATTATTATTATTATTTTCTTCTTCTTCCGCCAAAAAATCCCCCACAAAAAAAAAAAAAAAAAGAAAAAAAAAGCGTTTGTTCGTTGTCTTCCTCGACGTCGCTCATCATCACCATCACCATCATCATCGCATAAAGGCGAATTCGACCCAGCAATGGCACCGCCATCAACGCCACGTCGGCCCACAGCCGCGGCCGGATCGTCATCGCCCCTAGCAACAGGGACCAGCAGCAAAACACCGGCTACACCAGCAACCCCCTTCACCGTACACGAAGACATGGACGACCCCACTGCCACACCGAGCGCCTACATCCGCTCCAACATCCGCAACCCCACCACAGCCAACACCGCCGCCGCCGCCGCCGCCGCCGCCGACGACGACTCGGACGGCGAGGACGAAGCGCCGGACTACCTGCGCCTCCTCTCCACCCTCAACCCGAAATCCAAGTCCTCTGGCGGAATTACGAGCGACATTGTCATCCCCAAACGCGGCGAGAAGGACTTTGAACCGACCGGGTTTGGCGGGCAGGCCAAGCTGCTCGAGCGCAGTCGGGAGGCCATGTTCCACGCGGTCTCGGGCGAGCGTCGGGTGGGTTCTCGGTCGCTGGTTAGGGCGACGTGGGATGCGAGCACGCGCCGAGCGAGGCTGCTCGATGTGCAGGGCAAGATCTTCGAGACGGTGGGTGTGATTCGCAGGGAGCAGGTGCACGATGCGAAAGCGGGAAAGACGGCGACAAGGGCGTGGAACGAGCTGCTGCCTGAAGAAGCGCTGTTCTTGGCCGAGAGGGGGAGTCTGCAGATCTACGACAAGTGCTCCGCCGACGAGGATCTGGCGCCCATGTCGCTGCAACAGGCGTTTGCCGCACTCATGGAGCCGCCGACGGACGCGTCAAAGCCGCAGGACGAGCCATTGACAAGAGAGGCCTACTTGATCTACGCCTACCTCAAGCGTCTCGGATACGTGGTGCAAAGAGCGAGCATCGTAGACGCCGTACGTGCCGCCCCCATCTCTGCCTCGGCACTCGCAAGGAAGAACAACGCTCAAGCACAGCCCTTTACGCAGGATAAGGTTGCAGCGGAGGCCATCATCGCGGATCCACAACGGCCGATCAAGCTGGTGACCATGTTGGATGTTTTGCTGTACATCCCGCGGCGGATTGTCCAGCTAGCGGGCGATGGTGTGCGGACGTTGGTCAAGACGGTGCGATTGATCTGGAGCAAGACGGCAGGCAGGTTTATCGAGCTGATCGGCGCAGCTGCGAGCAGAATCGGCGCCAGAAACAAGCGGGCGACCGTGGGCAGTCTCGGTCTGGGACTAGGCCTGCACAGCGCGCAGCAGCAGCAGCAGCAGCAGCAGCAGCAGCAGGACGGACGCCGATTCTTGGGCCAAAAAGGCGCTGTCGAATGGGATAGCTACGATGCAGTCTTCTCGTCACTGCAAATCGTTCCTTCGGGACACGACTTTTGGCTTCCCTCGGACTCTCCCTCTCCCTCCCCCGCTACCGATGCTCCTGCGAGCGAAACGATCCAGCACGCACCCACCTCGCAATCCAGACCCGCCAACGACGGCCTGCAACCGTTCTACTACGCCTGGCGACCCGCCACGCTCTACCGCAAATCGCACCCGCCGCCACCGGAGTTCCGCATCGTGATCGTCGATGCGCGCACGACGCCGCTGCCGTCCGTGTGGCAGTTTGAGTCGATCTTTGCGCAGATCCCCATCCCGGGGTCGGATCAGGAGCTGTTCGGCGCCGTCTCGGCTGATGCGGTGGAAGGCAAGGCGATGACGGAGGACGAGGTGCGAGAACGCGTGGCGTACGAGAAGCAGCTCAAGGCGTCGAACGAGGCCAAGAACCGCGCGGCGTATGGCAAGTTTAGCGAGGGCAAGCAGAAGCATCTGCGCGAAAAAGCGGCAGCGAGGCAGGCGGCGGCCGCGCAACGGCGCGAGGTCCAGCAACAGCAGTCGGGCAAGATTGCAGCGCTGCTGAAGCGGTTCAGCGACACGGCGGTGGGTCGAGTGGTGGTCAAGGTGGCGCTGCTCGACTTTGCGCTGCTGAGGGTGGTTGGGAAAGTGTTCAGACACTGCCCGCCGGGGTGTTGGGCCGAGGCGAAACGCAACTCGTTTGCAGCGGGCAGGTTTAAAGGTCGCAATACGGCGGGTGGGGGCAGTGGAAATGGGAGGGGAGGAGTGGGCAATCCGTTCCCACCGCTCAAGGCGGGAAGGAGGACGGTGGTGGTCGCCGTGGTGGATGGCAGCATCACGACGTTGTTGCGGTTTGGAGAGTCCGAGTTTGCGCAGTGGGCGCTGTATGGTACCGAGCCGCTCCCGACAACAACGGCGGCGGCGGCGGCGGCGGCGGCGGCGACGGCTCAGAAGCAAGATCTCAACTCAACGCTTCTCCCACACGATCGCAGTGTCAAGAGCGGGTGTCTATCGATGCATATATTCGAGGACCGTGACCTGGAGACAAAAGAACAGCAGTGACTGTCTAGCAGTCTACTCGTCAACATCACCGCCATCACTTCTTCGAGAACAGATAATGACCGACGCCCCACTCGTTTCCGCCATTGGTAGCAAAGAACTCGGCACACGCCGAGAAGAAGGTCCTGAACCTGTAGAAAGTCTTCTCGCCCTCGATCTCGGCGCTGCCCTTCTTGGCGGCATCCTTGCGCAGCAGCTTGACCGAGTCGAACTTGCGCTGGTTGGCGTCCTGGGTCTTGAGCCAGTGCTCGCAGGTTTTCGCGTAGTGGTTGCCGTTGATCCACCACGTGTCCTCGAGCGTGACGTGCTGCTGGAAGTGCTGAAACAGGTCGAAGCAGGGCATGGTACCGCCGCTGAAAAAGTTCTGTGCCATCCAGCCGTCGTCCTCTTGAAAATGGTACGGCGTGGTGCGGTGGCAGAACGTGTGAATGAACAGCCGCGATTCCCCGCCGTCTTTGAGCCAGGAGGCGACCTTGCGGAAGAGGAGCGAGTAGTTTTTCATATGTTCAAACATCTCGATGCTCAAGATGCGGTCGAACGAGGACTCGGGGAAGGTGTAGGTCTTGACGTCGCCCGTGTGGACTTCGAGATTGGTAAAGCCACGGGTGGCGGTGATCGAGTCGATGTGGATCTTCTGCGTGCGCGAGTTGGACAGCGCACGGATGCGCGAGTTCGGATAGCGCTCCGCCAGATACAACGACAGCGACCCCCACCCACAGCCTAGATCCAGCACGTCCTGGCCATCCTTGAGACCGGCTTTTTCGCAGTACGAGTTGAGCATCGCCTCCTCGGCCTGATCCAGCGTCTCCCGGCCCGTCTCGTACAGACAGCACGAGTACTTGGCGCGCTTACCCAGGCAGCTGAGCATGAAACCCGTGTCGACTTCATAGTGCTGCTCGTTGGCCTTGTCCTGCTCGATGGCAATCTTGCGCGTCTTGAGCGAACGGATGTACTCCTTTTTAAAGGCGACGTGCCGGCCGAAATCGTCTTCGGGCTTGGCGAGACTGCGGATGCGCTGCGCATTGAGCAGCCGGATGGCGCGCCGCAGCACCACGTCGGGCAAGTAGCCGCGGTCGAGCAGCTCGTAGACTTGGTTCATTGTGAGGTGTGGATGGATGGCGTGGGAAATTGGAGGAGAAAGGGACGGAGGCAAAGCCGATGTGGTGGGAATGAGAGCAACGTTAGGAACACTCGAGTGGATGCAGTTTGACAAGGATCGACACAGGGACGACGCTTCAGGGTCCACTTTCCACTTTGACAGTCGAGAACGGTTGAGTGCACAGCCTCCGAGTCCGCAGAAGGACGGTTAGCTAAGTCGAGCAGCGGAGCAGCAGCACAACAGCCGTCCTCGTCTTGCTTGTCGGATCATGCGATTTTCCGCGGATCGGAAGCTGCACCTCGAGCTGCACCTTGTGCATCTTGACGCAGATTTCTTTTTCTTTTTTTTTTTTTTTTTTTTTTTTTTTTCGCTCTCCACACATCAATTCTTCAGAGACGTAACATTTCTGCGAAAATCGTTCGCGCGGGCTTACTGGTTTCTTTAGCCGAACCGCGCGGTCGGCCCTACCGAGTTAAGGTGTGTTTTGGGTGTGCTGCTGACCCTCCATCTCGGCTGCGAGACGTTTCCTTCCTTCGTATTGTCACCATCGTCACTCGATCACAGCATCCTTGAGACTCGGGACACCTCCGATGATCATGTGGAAGATGCGCAATGCTCATGCTTAGTGAAGCAAGCACTTTCCCACAAGCTTCAGCGTAGCCATGGACACTCGACAACCATCAACAACATCACATTCTGGTACGGACGGAGGCGGTGAGGGCGTAGCAGCGGCCTCTCCGCCTGCTGCTGCTGCTGCTGCTGCTGCTGCTGCTCAGTCGGACGCTCCGGTCATCACAGTCACCAGAATGGCTTCTTCATCACAATCACAGCCTTTGCCAGCAACGACGGCCGATTCTGCTGCTCAGCCAACCTCGACCGCCGTTATCGATGCCAATCAACAGTCACCATCCTCGGACGCTACCAACACTACCACCACCACCACCAACAACAACAACAATGGTGATGACGCACTTCAGATGGATCCTACCTCAGGCACACGACAACGAGCGAGACCACGTGCGAACATCGACGACGCAGCCAACCAGAGCGCGTCTGCTTCAGACCATGTCGATCAAGCTGAAAAGCAACAAAGGGCCTCCTCGAGCAATGATCACGACAACACCAACAATGGTAAAAGCAAGCCTCAACCTCCCAGCGCCGCCAAGAGGAACTGGATCCGCTTTGCCAAGCTTGTCCACCTCGATCCTCTGCCCGGCTTTATCAGCTGGATACCGCCCTGCCTAACATGGCCTAAGCTCAAGCCCGTCATCCGTTCCGCTCTGATGGCCTGGATCTGCATGCTCGTCTTTCTCATCAATCCCTCGGAGCGCGCGCTTGGAAACGCATCCTTCTTGATCCTCGTCGCCGCCTTCATCATGCCCGCCGAAGCCCCTCTCGCTGCCGTTGTGGAACGCGAATTCTTCTGCCTGCTCTTCGTCTGCACCGCTTGGGCCTGGTCCGTCATCGCCATCGCCATCGCCCACGCCGTGCGCACCAACAAACTTCCCAGAGCCGAAACAGACATCCTGCGTGCCATCCGAGGCGACTACATCCAAGCGCGTCCCAGCATCGTCTGTGCCGTCTTTCTCTCGGTAGGATCGGCGGTGGTACTCTACATCAAGATCCGCTTCGGTCCCGGGCCCTTCCTCTTTGCCAGCGTCTTGAGCTGCATTCTTCTGAACATCGCGTTGACCTATGCCCCGCTCTACCCCTTCGCATTCTACTCGCTCGGTCAATCCGTCGTCGTACCTCTAGCTGCCAAAGCAGCCGTCAACATCGTCCTCAGCATCCTCTTCTTCCCCAAATCCGTCAACTCGCAGTTCGTAGAACGTCTCATTGCCGTGCTCAATCCCATCGCCGATGCTAGTGGCGACCAGGTCAAGCTCTTGCACACCTCGCCGCTCGACACTCCTTCCACCGCCAACGACAGCGAAAAGACCAAGGACGGCTTCGATTTCGATTGCGTCAAGAACAAGCTTGCCGCGGCCGAAGGTGGTCTGGTGCCCATGGCCATGTCCTCGCGTCTCTTGACGCGCGAGATCTCGTTTGGTCTCACCAATGGCGATGATCTCAAGGCTTTGGAGCGTCTCACCCGTTCGCTCATTGCTCCCGCCGATGGATGGTCCCACTACTATTCGTCGATCAAGGCCGACATCCAGTCGGCACACTTTCCCAGAACACCCATACCTTCGCGTCTCACCACACCCGCCATCACGCCTCGCACCTCGTTGGAGCACTCTCACGACACGTCCGATTTGGGTCACGCTGCGCCTCGGCACGGCCATCACCAACCACATCATGTGCCGCCGCAGCTGCATCCTCCATCGCGTCCGCGATCGCCCGCGTTGACACCGTCTGCTCATTCGCCAGCTGGAGGAGTAGGCGGAGGTGGTGGCAGCTCAGCACCAGCCATTGCGGGACACCACGACGCATCGCATGCGCTGCCTCCAGCGTCGGGTTCCTCAACACCTTACCGCGAATCGCCTCTGCACAGCCAACTCTTCCCGCAAGATGCTTCCCCCAATGCCGCCAAGTTCCGTCAACTCGACGAGCATCCTTCCGTGCAACCAGGTAGCGAGTTCTCCTCTTCGCGATTCCGCAAGATGGCCCGCTCCATCGCCAATTCCCGCGCCTCCTCTCCCCGCCGCTGGAATGGTCACGGCAATCACAGCTCGTCCGACAAGCGCGATCACCCTCATCACCATCATGGCGAGAGTCGGTACCATCACGCACTGGATCGCTCCAATCAGATGCTCTACCACTTCGTCCACAAACGCGACCCGGCACCCGTCGCCATCTGGGAGTCGATCCGCTTCGGCAATTTGGAAGCCACCCTGCACACGCCCTCTTATAACTACGTCACGGAGATATTTGCGCAGCTGTTGCGCGAGACGTCGTCCGACCTGCTCACTGCGGATGCAGAAGCTATTAGGCACATTGTGGGCTGGTTGAAGCACCTCAACGCGCACCGCTACGGCTTCCTGCGAGATCGTTTCTTCCTCAAAGAAGAACAGTGCGCAGAAAAGGGCCGCAAGCAGGCCGAAGGAACGGCCAAGCTGATTGTCGGCGTGGAGGCCAAGCTTTCCGAGTTCAAGCAGTCTCGGCGACTCAAAGTGTTGGAGCCGTACCAGGATGCCTTGAAGGCGCATCACGAGGGCGCGCTCAGCAGCGACCAACTTGCTGCCGAGCTGGACCTGCGCACGGGTCAGGGAGAGATCGGTAAGATCCACCACCGATACCTGTACCAGGCGTGGATGCATCAGTTCCACACCATCAACTTTACCGAGCGCATGCTCGATCTGTTGCGCGAGGTCGAGTCGATCCAGAGAGAGAGGACGATCGCGCAGGTCTGGTTCCCACACTGGCCGCGAATCCTTTCTGCCGACGTGTGGCGCAGTTCACCGGGCCCCGCTCACGAGGACGATGAGCCGGACGATGATCCGGAGCACATTCCTGACCTCACCAACGACACGCCTCTTGCTTCGAGGCAACGAAGCCGCAGTAGTCAGAACGGCACCGCCGGCGGCGGCGGCGTTGACCAGGGTCCGTCCAACAGAGACAACAGCAACAACAATGACGGCACGGGCGAGAAAGGTCAGACTACGTCGAACGGCGGTCAAGTGCATGCGCATTTCTGTAGAGACGAGGATGATCACACTGCCGCTGATGGACACGCTTCCATTGACCCGATTGTCGACCTCGGTTCTACCCGTGCACGAGATCCGGATGCGCTCGATCCGGAAGGCTTCTTGCAGGTCTTGGGCCACTCGATCTACTTCTGGTCACGACGACCGTTCCACGGCAACACGGCGTTCGGCATCAAAGCGGCCGTGCTCATCGCGCTCGTGTCTCTTCCCGCGTACATGAAGTCGTCCGCAGGATGGTGTTACGAAAATCGAGCCATCTGGGCCATCTTCATGGCACAGCTGACGCTGGCGCGTTTCCGTGGTGAGACCGCCTTTGCGCTCCTCTCGCGTATCCTTGCGACGTGCATCGGTGCCGTGTTTGGGCTGATCATCTGGTATATCTCGACGGGATCTGGTCATGGAAACGCGTACGGTCTCGGCGCAACGACTGCGGTTGCGTTCCCGTTGTTGATGCTGTACAGGATCTACTTCCCTGGTCCGCCGATCACGCCGATTATCGCGACGGTGACGACGGCGCTGATCGTGGGGTACAGTTGGAAGGACGTGACGAATCCGACGCCCGGTGCGCCCGGGTATGGGTGGACAACGGCGTGGAGGAGGTTGGTCACGGTGATTATCGGTGTGTCGGCAGCGTACATTTTCACCTATCTGCCGCCGTGTTCGACGCTGCGACAGTATCAAAGGTTGTCGCATGCCGCTACGATTGCCGAGTTGGGTCGGATTTACTGTGCTGTGGTAGGGATTGCTAGCCATCCGCATCCCCAGCAGGGTGCGGCGTTCACGGGGACGAAGGCGGTGACGACGCAGGGCCAGTCGAGACCGGGATCGCGTCGACCTTCGTTGCACCACCAAGCAGGCGAAGAGCAGGCGTCTGCTACTCCACAGCAGCAGCAGCATCCCGCGGGAGAGCTCCAGCTCGTGAATGCGCATCCGTCGTCGGAGCTTGTGCGCAAACGCATCATTGCCATCCGCGCGCGGTTGCGACGGCTGTCGATGATCTCGGTCAACGTGACTTACGAGTTCTCGCTGCGGGGCCGATGGCCGGCAGCACGGTACCGCGAGCTGTTTGATGTGCAGATGCAGATCTCGAAGCTGCTCTCGCACTGTCTCGCCGTATTCGAGCGGCTAGGACCAGCGTACTCGATCGCGCTGCTGCGACGGACGCGGTTCCTGGACCCGCGCTTCTTGGGCGATGTGGTCAGCGTCATCAGCATGTGCTCGACGGCACTCAAGACGGGCCAACCGCTTCCGCAGGTGACACCCTGCCCGCTGGTAGATCGCTTCATGGACACGCCGTACGGCTTCAACACGTATCTTCCCGGTCAAGGACACATGGACGACATGCTCGCCAGCTTGCCCACCAAGATCACGCTCGCCACGCTGCAGGACGCCGAGTACATGACGTTCTCCGTGGGAGTGGCCACGCTGTTCGGGTTGGTGGTGCGCATCGACAAGCTGTGTGTCGCTGTGAAAGAGTTGGTGGGCGAGAGCTATGCGGTGCCGGTCGACGTGCACCGTATGATGAGGAGGAACGGCGGTTTGAGTTGAGTGCAAAGACGCAGGCGGCGCTTGTGAAGATTGTATTTGCACGCAATGCAGGAAGGAAGACTCGTTAGGAATTGCAAACGTTGATTGCTGCATGCGTGCGGTGTGTGTGAGAGTGAATCAATCGAGTTGCATGTCCTGTTCGTCGATCTGAGTGCGCGAAGGATGGGCTGCTTGAGGCGGAGTGAGCCTCTGCCGTTTAGCCGATTCCTGTCTGTCGTCTAGGCTACTTCTCTGTTGATCAGCCGCAGCCGCAAAGAAAAAAGAAGTCGAGGTCAAAGTCAGCATCCCATGCCCAACCACCCAATACGCCGTGTAAACGGGAAACCAAGACTTACTAACAATGTTCTTGAGCCATTTCGGCATTGGTTTCGCCGCGGCACTGCCAGTCGTATTGCTCGACGATGCCGATGCTGAACTGCTCTGCTGTGACTGCGGCGGCGGCTGATCGAAGCTCGGCGGTGGGGGCACCGGCTCGGCCCTTCCCCGCAGCTGTCCCTTCAACGGCGCGGGAAACCCGCTGGCATTCATCCGCTCGTCGTCCCATTTCACACTGACCACCGCGCTCGGGATCCACCCGAGCTCTCTCAGCGTCTTGCCCTTCCATCGCTTATCCTCCCGCCCGTACTCCACCCTCGGCGGCGCGGTATAGAGCACGGCCTTCTTCCCCCTCACCACCTCCTCATCCACGGCGGAGTCGAGGAACGCATACACGTCCGCAAGCGTGTCGGCCTCGCTGAACGTGTTCTCGATCATGGTGCGGTCCGCGAAGCGCACGCGGATGCGCACCGCCGTCCACGTGCGGTTGCGCGAGGAGTAGAGCCCCAGGCGCGCCTCTTGTTTTTCTCGCTGCGCACGCGTGAGCAGCGGCGCATCCGGCCCGTGCCGTTGCAGCAGCGTCGAGCGGAACGCGGTTTTGAGCTCTTCGGGGGTCGGTTTCAGGTCGTCCTCTGCGGGCAGTGGGGGAACGATCGTAGGTGCTGTGGAGGAGGGTGGGAGGAAGACCCGGATGCCATCGGCGCTGTTGGAGTTGGAGTTAGAGTTGGAGCCGGAGGCTGGGGAGGTGATCTCGTTCGATGTTGACATTTGGGCTGATGGATGGGACGCTCGATGCGGCGGCGAGTGGTGCTGCGTTGAAAGGGTGATGATGGAGTCAAGCAGGATACGAATGAGACGCTTTCGAGGTGGTTGTTGGATAGGGAGAGCTGAGCAGTGGAGGGTCAAAGCGCAGTTTCATCAACACAAAGCAACACGTCAGCCGTGGCGACCCTTGAAAAGAAAAATCCGAGATTTGTTAGATCTGTAGTTGGCGCTGGTCGGTCAGGAAGAACGGCCGAAACGCCGAAGAGCTGCAACAAGTCGTTTCTTGTCGCTTGTGGATCCCCACTTGGTGCTGCCATCTTTGATCTCTCTCCCAGAGAACAAGCGGAGGAATGGATACGCGGCAAAGATGATGACGCTACTGCAGCACCAGCTGAGCCCGCGGGGTGAGGTGCCTAGGCCGTTGGACGAGCAGGAGGGGGTGAAAGTGGAAGGGAGTGGTGCGCTCGTGGTCAAGTTGGACGAGGGAGAGGAGGGCGGGCGAGTTCAAGGATGGGGGGAAGTATCGAGGCAACGCGATATGTTCGTTCCTGTACAGCGATATTGACGATTACTACTCGCAGTTTGGATGGAAGGTGGTTGGCAATCGCCATGTCGAGTGGCAGCCTCTTTCGGACGGAGAACAGCCCGTCGCGCTGCCAGAGGGTGCAAAGTGGTTGCGACCCGAACAGCTGCCCGAGCTCGGCCGCATCGACCGTCAGCACCTGCTCTCGCAACTGGAAAAGCCTTCTGCTCCCAACGACACGATCCGATTCTGCGTCGACGACCCAGAAGCAACGTCCTGGCGATGGCTCATCAAACGCTCCAACTTCTACGCCACTACGCTGCTGCCCGAATCCGCACCCAAGCCGAGCCACTTTGCGCTCCTGCTTCCCTCCGCGACCCGGATCGAAGAAGAAGCGTCGTACGCAGTGTGGATGTTCGACCACGTCGAGCGCAAAGTCGCCGTTCTGCGACTGCGCTTCACCTCTGCCACTGCGTTCGCGCAGCTGGCGGGCACAGTGCGGCAACAGGCAGCCGAATTCGGGATGCACAAATGCGTCGCCTGGAACGTCGATCTCGCGAGCTTGGGCGTGCAACTCACCAAAGAGGATCAAGATGCACTGCAAGAGGGCGCAAAAGTGGATAGGTTCAAAGAGGCGTTGCACGGCGGTGTGGTGGTAGAGAGGAAGGGGAAAGGCACCAGTCTGCCTGCGTTGGCGTGGTATGGCGATAAGCAGCAGGGCGAGAGGGTAGAATGGGTGTGTGACGAGTACGGATGGTGGTGCTAGACCTCGCCAGTGCCGAGTCGCTCTCTTGCGTTGCAACAGACAGACAGGGCTCTTGATAGACGAGCTGAGGCAGAGTGTTGTGTGTCACATCGGAAAAAGTCGAGTGATTTGTAACTACCACACCGGCTAATACAGTGCCTCTGTATCAGCCATTTCTGCTACAGCACTGATACAGCCCTTGTATGTGAGCTGTGTATCAGTTTTAATACAGCAGCAAGCATGTGTATTGGTTGTGTATTGGTCTGGGCTGATACAGAGGGTGTGTACTAGCTGCTGCATCAGCTTTGATGTAGCCAGCCAGAAAAAATCGCAGTAATTGTTAGACCTACCTTTCCGTACAGTAGATTCATTTGATTTTCGAATTCTATGGGGTACTTAGTTGGAAAGCGTCCAGACCCTTGAAAATGTGGGAAAGTGAGTCAAAGACCTGGCTGAAGTTGTCGATTGGGGAGATCGGCGACTACCTGGACTTAGCAGTTCCTCACAGTGGTTGTCGGTACCGGTAATCTGGAGTGTGAACTTGGAATTAATTATCTTGGGTGCACATCACTGATATGATTTCAGTGGCATAATAATGCGGGGAGAAATAATCCTTTGTGAGCCTGGTCGACAATGGTCTGGTAGCTTGGACTTATGCAACTTGCCAGAGGTGAGAACTATGTGGCTGAAGGTGCCGTATTGGGATAATAGGCACCTATAACCAAGTTAATGGTAGAGGAAATCAGGTGTTGATTTGATGAGTTCTTCATCCGTCGATACTGTACACAATTGTCTTATATATGTGATGGGTGAGCCTTCTAACTAATGTTTCCAGCTTTTCCTCCTGTGCATTCCCCTTCTCTGTGTTGCCTTCCCATTGTTGGTACAGACAACCTGTGCTTTGTGCAGGTGACCTGTGTCCGTTGCAGCTTGCTCCAACCATCCCATGATCTCCTCCTCTCTGACTCGGGTTCCAGGCTCCTTATTGGCTACCAAGGATGGCTGCACCCAATTGGTCCATGAGCTCAACCAATGACGAGGTCAGTCGTGCCAGTTCAGTGCCCATCCTTGGTCGTGTTTGGGTAAAGTCATCCAGTCGACTGGCAGTAGTGCAGGTCCGTGTAGCCAATGAGTTGTCGACACCTATAAGTGCCTCTCTGCTGGGAGCCTTGTCCATTCATCATCAGGTCTGTCCGGACCTCTTCGAGCGAGATTGGTCACCTCATTGGCTCAAGTGGCAAACCAATGGCAAGTGAGCGGTGAATATCAGAGGTGAGTGGTGAATGTTGTTTATCACCACACTGTATGCGTTCTGTGTGCTGAGTCTTGTTGTCTGCTTGGAAAATGCATTGTCTGTGCCGACAATGCCAAGTGCGTGGTGAGACAGGTTCCTGCTGAAATGGTGAAGTAAAATCACTTCGGATTTTCCAACAGAAAAAAAGCACACATGGTGGTGCAGTGGAAAAAAAAACGAAAAATTGGATATGTGTTAGATTGAGGCTGGATGGGTGGGGGTTCAAACCCTGAAGAGGGAGCTTTCTTTTTCGCTTTCTTTTTTGGCCAAATGTTAAGTTAAGCATGTACATATTTTGTGCAGAAGGTCTCTGTGAGGACAACATTAGCCAGTATATCAGTCTTCTGTTGGATTCACTATGCAAAGTCAGACTTTCATCTCATACTTGAGTACATCACTCCACGAAGCCCAACACTCAGCGGTGAGTGTTGGAACCAATCGGAAGATCTCAAAAATGTGATGCTCGGTCCTTGGAGAAATTCCTCAGAATTTTCCCACTTCAAATAATGCAAGGCCACGATCTTATTGGCTCAGGCACAAGTCTCAACACTCAGCGCTGAGTGTTGAGTACCCTCGAATGGCTACAAACACTTGGTGACAGGAACCAACACCCAATGGACCAATGACAAACCTCCCAGGGAAACCTTCATACCCGGATGAAGCCAGGTCGAGTCACCTTGGTCGGTCGAACTCAAGATAGCACTCAGACCTGGGAGAGCCAAACCAATTAGAGAGCATGGAAGCTCACAAGTGGCATCACAAACACCCTCGAAGGGGAGCGACACTCAGCACTGAGTGTTGGTTTTCTGTTGGTAGGCTATGAACACTCAGTACTGAGTGTGGCACTTCATCAGAGCACGATGGATACTCAGCAAGGGAACATGGGAACTATGCACAGTTGGCACACCCTCATAGCAGAGGGTGGTCGACTCATTCACATGTATATAAGGACCCGAGAACACACAAAGATGAGACAGAAATACCATTGAATCACTAACTTATCCGACTAAACCCAAGATCACTGAGCGACTCTCAACACTCAGCACTGAGTGTTGAAACTCAACAGCCGTATTTGAAGCTTCCAACCACTATGCTATATTCATTACTCGATATTATCCTACCGTGACTGACACCCCAACATCACAGTCTGGAACATTCACACGTGGGACTCTGGAACAACACGACACTCTCCCAAGATCACAACTTAGGAATCACAGCACTGAGTCTGAACACTCAGCGCTGAGTGTCGTAAGTCATAACTGTGTGTTGAATAACTGATGCCGACTTCTGTACATAAGTTGACGACTTGGCCTTATTTTCTCATATCTTCATGTATGAGTGTTGTATAAGCCAGTGTATCAGTCATACACAGGACGAGTATTTCCGATGTGTGTGTGTGACATGCGAGCGTGCAGAAGGACGCGTCGGTGGGAACCCGATTTTTAGCTTGGACCCTTTTTTTTTTTTTTTTTTTTTTTCCCCAAGCGGCTGCTGCAGGAAGCGAGCGAGCATGTGCGGGTGTGTTGTTGTGTTGGTCTCTTGTTTTTCGTTCCCACGCTGCCAGATGAAACTGCGCTTTTGCTTTTGCTTCCTTCACTCCATCACATCTCTCATCACCGTTGGCTCAGCAGATGGTCACGCTGAGTCGACGCGCTCTTGACGATCACATCACACCATAGTCAGCATGTCGGCGGCTCCGTCAAAATCGCCTTCGCCGAAGCGCAAAACCCAGCAACAGCAGCAGACCAAGATCGGAGGCATCGGCGTGCTTTCTTCGCCCAAGTTCTCCTTCCGCGCCGCGTTGGTTCAGCACAAGGCATCCAAGCTTGCTTCCAGGGATGCTGCTGTAGCAGTCAGTAGCGGAGCAGCTGTGTTCCCGTCAGAAACACAGCAACCATCTCAGTCAGACGGCATCGTGCGATCCATCCGCGGCATCAACTGCAACGCCAGCAGCATTCCTTCCCTCAAAGGCGCCAGGGGACGCTTCAACTCGGCTTCGACAGACTCTGCTTTTACATCGACTCTGCCTCGTCGCAGAGATGGTGTCAACGGCGCCAGTCCCGAAACCACCCGAGCGTCGTCTTCGCTCGGAAAGCGACCGGTGGATGAGGCTTACACAGCCATGTCAACAGCAGCAGATGGCAGCATCCTGAGCGATTTCGGACAGATCATGCGCAAGAGCCCCGCCTCTGTCTCATCATCTAGTGGATCAAACAACAAGAGCGCAGCTTCCAGCTCGAATCGTTCACGCGCCGGGACTTGCAAGCTGCCCGGTCCGCCATCTGCTCGCACACAGTGGGGAGGTGCAGCTGCTACATCGCTGAAATTGCTGCCTTCCCCTTCCTCTGCTTCCAAGGCTCCTCGCAAGATCGCAAGATCCGACAGTGTCGCCGAAGTGCACGCAGCTAATGCTCAGACCACTCCCAACAGCACCACTACCTCTCCCGCATCGGCCCATTCCGACTCGCGAACAGCCAGCCTCTGTGGAAGCGTGCGAAATCGTACCATCGGCGCATCGGCTAGGCCGACTGCGGCTTCACAGCAGCAGAAGCCCAAGATTGGAACACTGCCGAGGCTCAAGCCAAAGATAGCGCCCGTCAAGACGCTCTTGGATGAAAAGCCCATCCAACTACTCAGACCTGCTTTGCTGAGCAGCACTGGCAACGACGAAAACGACGACATTGACTCTGGTGATGACGAAGATGACGAAGACGATGACGACGAAGAGGCGGATCAAGATGATCTCGAAGGTCCGGACGTCTCCCGCATCCGCACCAGGCGCATCAAGGCCCAGCGTAGTGATGCCACCCCTGCCGTCGAAAACGGTGGTTCGACACAGACAATGATGCTCCCGCCTGCCTCCAACGTCTCGACGAACTCGAGAATTCCGAGCTTTGGCAACAACACAACCGCTAGACCTGCGGGCCGTCTCCACAGACGATCGTCGAGCAACAGCATCAGCGCAAATTTCACGGCAGCCGCCAACGAAAAGGAGAACATCTCGCAGCACATATCCACAGCTGGATCCAAGCGACACGGCGTTGGCGCTGCTTTTGCAGCACCAGGACGAATTCGATCGAGCTTGCCTTTGGCAGTGTCGCAGCCTGCTAGTCAATCAAAGGCCAACAGTCCTTCTCAGACGCTCATCGAGCTTGGTCGTCATTCTGAGAAGAACGAAGCCGAGACGGTCCAGCCAGTCGAGAGCATCCCTGCATCGCCTTCGAAGATGTCGTCTCTCTCTGTGCTTCGAACGCGTGGTTTACAGACAGATTCAGCCAAAGAGGTCAAATCTGGCACTGGCACAGAACACGCACTTCCCTCTCGCTCCAGCAGGCAAGATCTCGGCATCCGAGCGTCAATCATTCAGGCCAACCCTATACATCCTTCCATTCTCGCACTTCAAGCAGCCAAAGCCACTCACCATCAACCCATCAGCACGCCCGAGGCTCTGATCAAGGCGAAAAAGAGACTCAGCGGCGCGATTCTCTCTTCGTCTTCCTCTTCTTCCGCGCTCAGCTCTGTCAGCTCGGTCGCTTCGCCCTCTGAACGCGCCTCGAGTCTCGCAAGGTCGTCCTCCATCAACAAGTTTGGCTCGCAAAGCAAGTTGCAGAGTACACCGCGTGCTGGCTTGAAGCAGCTGCAGGGCGAACAACCAGCAGCAGGCGCTGCCGTGACGCCTTCCGTCTCTGTGTCGACTCTGCCGCGGTCTGGTTCCAGATCGCCCATCAAGTCTTCGCTGTTGCTCTTCCCAACTGCAGCCAAGCAAGAGGCAACAGAAAACAACGCAGCAGCGGAACCGTCTCGGAAGCTCGCAAGTTCGCAAAGCAGCGCACTTGACCATCACAATCCTGTCCTCTCGTCGAGCGCGATCGACGCAAACCTTCTGGCAAGCCTCAAGGTCGTTGCGCAGAAAGCCAATCTCAAGGTGAATGACTTGCTCGCTGACGAAAGGCAACAGCAGCAGCAGCAGCAGCAGCAGCAGCAGCAGCAGCAGTCGGATACGGTCGACACTGTCTCGTCGCCTCTTCAACAAGACAAGGCTCAAGCTTACAGATCGCAGAGGGAGGCATCGGAAGAGCTCGAGGCATGGGCCGGGGATGTTTCAGTGGATTTGATGGCGTTGGATCTAGCTGCTGGCTCTCCCGTGTCGGACGTCAGCATGCTCAGGTCGCCAGTGTTGCGTGACGGAGCATATTTGGATACCCCGCCGAGTGTCATTGCTGCCACGGTGGCAGGAAAACATGCCGAGACGGCCTCTCAGCCCGGCGGCGGCAGTCTTGGGCAAGTCGCAAACAATGACGGCGACGAGGAGGCAGAACTGGCACAGACCGACGAGGACGGCACAGACACCTCGTGCGCTTCGCCGTCGCTTCGAGCCGCTGCCGCCATGCGTCTTCCACGTCGCCCTAACGTTGCAGTCAAGGACAGAGGTGAAGAGACGGTCGAGACTCCGGTGCGACGTCAAGCATATCGAAACGTCCCCTCAATTCCGTCTACGCCCTTCCCTTCCGCGGCTGCTGCTCATGCCATCTCGCCGTCCAAGAGCGCACGTGCTTGTCCACCGTCCGTTGCCATGTCGGCCAAGACGCGATCTCGTCTGAAGAAGGCGCTCCGAGAATCGCTCGGTCTTGAAGCCCACTTTGCTTCCATCAAGCTCGGGCCTCAAAACGGTGACGATAACGCAGCGAGCAGTGCGGCATCTCTAAGCAAGGCAGACGAGGAACAGGATCATGAAGGGCTCTTAGGAAATCCGACCGCAAAGGCGGATTCCGACATGGGGAAGAGCATCAGTGCGATGCTCCTTACCGAGGACGACAGGTACCTGGACGAGCTGGTCAGCGCGGTTGCCCGCATTGGGCTGGAGGACTTGGCACCCGAGCAGACCCCACCTCCTGAAAACGAGGCTGTCCCGCAGTCTGAGCCTGCCTCACCGGTTCAGGCTGCGGAGGCTGTCACCCCACCACCAGGTGTGGCACCTTCGGGATCGGCACACGAATCGCAGCTCTCCACAGCACTCTCGGAACTCGCGGCGCTCCGCGCGCAGCTGCAGCATTCGCAAACCCACACCTCGGAGCTCGAAGCCCAACTCGCGGCGCAGACCGCCTCTGCTGCCCGCACCACGCGGACACAGGCGCTGCTCGAGACGGATCTCGCCGCACTCAAGGGCGAGATGGCAGGGGTGGAGTGGGGCAAAGCCAGATCAAGCTGGGCGAACGCGAGGGTGGAAGCGCTGGCTGAGCTCGAGGACGTCAAGGTGCAGAGGGACGTCATGCTCGTGTTGAACGCTCAGATGGGCGTTTGGGAGCGCATGATCCGGGCCAGAGTGTAAACTTTCAAGCGCAAAAACTGCAGCACATGTCGACGCAGCCGCAAGTGTGAGTGAAACGGTTGCCGCCAAGCACGGATGCGTCGGGCTTGGTTCGGGCCAAAGGCCGCACAGAGAGAGACTGGGCTGCGATGGTGACGGAGAACGCGTGCGTGTGACCATTCGTGAGTCGGTGGTGCGCGATGAAGTGGCGGTGGGGTTGGAGGGGAAAGAACAGGGGGGGGCGCATGCGGTTGTGTGGGGCTGCCATTGTGGATCTTGGAGCTGGCCAACGCCGTGCAACGCTTGGAGAAGGCGTTGTTTGGATGCAACGGTCGAGCGTTTCTCCAATCCATGGCTGCCATTGAATGCAAAAGCTCGCGTGCGTCCCTACGTCCGTGTCGTTAAGAATTGCCAGCTGCGACGACGTCTGAGCGTTGCGTATATCGCCCAAATCATCGTCCTCTTGGTGGCGACTGTCTGGATCTTCATCTGGTGGGGATACAGGACCATTCTCGATGGTCGTGCCATTCTTCATCTGGAGCACCCTGCTCCTCCCACCAATGGGTTCGCGTTATCGATGCTGTCTGGATCCGCGAGCGTATCAAGGGGCGGTTGCTGCTTCATTTGTACACCACCACCCACACCACAAAAAGCACAGCGTTGTTCGTCTCGCTGACGACGAAAGAGAGTGGGTGGGTCGTATGCATCGTCTCAGGAACCGTTGTTCGCCTCAGCCCGAGAGCGTTGCGAGGGAAGGGAGATTGATATGAAGGTGCACTAGGTCAGAGGAGGAGCTTGGTGGATGGGAATGGGGGTCGTTCACTAAGTCAATCGCATGCTATAAGAAGGCAGCTCCCACAACGTCCCCATCAGATCCCTCCTTTCAACCACAAACACTTTCTCCTCTCACACTTTCCTGCTTCTGTCTTGGACGCTCTGGTAGCCTCTCCGCCCTTTTTCCCCTTTCCCCTCCTCACTATCCACCAATCACCATGCGACGACTGCTCGCCTGGCCGCTCGGCCCATCTCTCCTGCTCCTCGCCGCCCTCTCCCTTCTCGGTCTCACCTCAGCCATAGACGTCGTTTCCACAAAAGACACCTCACGGTACCTCAGCTACGACGCCCTCCTCCTCCCACGCTACTACAAGTCCGCCACTGACGAGCTCTGTGCGCACAATGGCGTGCGCTTCACCTCGTGCGAGGCGGACAACGGCCGCGTAGTCAAGCTCGACGAAGCCACGCGGTCCGAGATACACCAGTACGTGCTCAGCAAGCCGCCGAAAGCCGGGCTGATGCAGGCGCTGGTCAACGTGATGCTCGTGGGGCTGGACGAGTCGCTCTCCGCCGCCCCCGGCGCAGCTTCGGCCGGGCTCAAGGGTGCACTGGACAGACTGAAGGGCGCGCGCGGCGGCGGCCTGCGGTTGAAACAGAGCGACTTTGACCCAGGCGTCGACGGACCCGCGGCTGCAAAGAAGCTCGGCGCTCCGCGCGTGTCGCTCGCAGAGGACAAGTGCTACCTCGACTGGCTGAACGAGAAGGACTGGGGCGAGGCCGAGTTCAACACGGTGCTGAACGAGCTGTATGTGAGACACGTGGCGATCACGCAGGCGGATAGCAGGATGTGGGATGTCGAGAGTCCTACGGGGTGCTATCCCGCGCGGAAATCGGTCGTTGGAGGTGGGGCGAAGGCGAAGAGGAGTGTTGAAGGTGAGGCTCTGGAGATGCAAGAGCGATCGATGCATGATGCGGATGGTGAAGGGATCGATGACGATATGGAAGTGTATCACCGGGTCATGGGTACGCATTTGAAGGATCCTTGGGAGAAGTACAGGCAGTTTGAGCAGGGCAAGGCGCTCACGCCGGGCGAGTTCGGGCACCGAAAGCGGTCGATGGGCAAAGTCTGGGTTGGAAAGCACCATCATGCCAAACGCGAAGATTCTTCCGCGCAACAGCAACCCTACCAGCCGACCTCGCCATTCGACGACGACCCGGCTTACCGCAATGGTCTCCCCACCGCTCCTATCCAACAAGGCGCTGCCGGCTCCGGAGCCACTGAAACCGGCGACGGCACGACTGGTGGGTCGGCTATCTCGAGCAAGCCGCACGGCTTTGCGGCCTCTGTCACCGGCGGCGGCTCCGCCACCCCGGTCATCCCCAAGGACATCCACGAGCTCACCAAGCTGCTGCAAGACCCATCGCCGCAAGTGATCCACCTCGACAAAGAGTACGACTTCCGCGGCTCCGAGGGTGTGTGCACCGACTGTGCCGGCTGCGTCCCTGACTCGTACGCCAAGTGTCCCTCCAAAGGCCAGCTTGCGATCGACAATGGTCAAGGGTGGTGCAACGGGCGCCCGCCGCACAAGGTGACGTACGACAAGGCCGGTCTCAACCCGATCCGCATTGCGTCCGACAAGACCGTCGTTGGCATCACGCCCAACGCGGCCATGCGTGGCAAAGGCCTCCGCATCGCGCACCACAAGAACATCATCCTGCACAACTTCCGCATCGACGAGATCAACCCGCAGCACATCTGGGGCGGCGACGGCGTGACGATCTACGATTCGGATCTAGTGTGGATTGACAAGCTGACGTTCCGCATGATCGGCCGCCAGTTTATCGTGACGGGCTACCAGGCCGCGGGGAGGGTGACGATCTCAAACTGCTTTTTCGACTGCAAGACCAACTGGTCGGCGACGTGCGACGACTCGCACTACTGGACCGTCCTGGGCTACGGCAAGAGCGACAAGGTCACGTTTTCGGGCAATTTGATGCAGCACTGTTCCGGCCGGTCACCGCGCATTGCTAACCCGGACAACGAGGCTGGCGATAGCGTGTGGCACGTGGTGAACAGCGTGTTCGACCACAATACGGGTCACTCGCTGGATATGGGCCCCGGCATCTCGGCGCTGATTGAAGGGAACGTGTTTACGGATGTGGCGCAGACGAGCCTGCACGAGGCGAGCCCGGGGCGCGCGTTTGCGCCGAGCGACAAGGCGGTGTGCAGCCAGTGCCGCGGCCCGCTGGGTAGGGACTGCCAGCCGAACGCGTATAACAACGCGCAGCCCGTGCCGAGCACGACGAGCCCCGCGCAGGTGTTGAAGGACGTAGCGCAGGAGAAGATGAGCGGCGCGCTGCCGCCTGCGCAGGTGGTGGCGAGCGTGGGAAAGACCGCGGGCTGTGCGGGGAGCAAAGACGCTGCTGGTAAAGCCGGTCAGGATGGGACGAAGCAAGAGGGGTATGAGGATGGGACGAAGCAGGAGGGGTATGGCAATGGCGACGGTGGTGCTCAGATGTCGGGGTCTGGCGTTGGTGCTGGAGCTGGCTCAGGAGCTGGAAATGGTGCTGATTCTGGTTCCGGCGCTGGAGCTGGAGCCGGAGCAGGTGCTGGAGTTGGCTCAGGTGCTGGAAATGGTGCTGGTGCTGGTAGCGGTGCTGCTGGTAGCGGTGCTGGTAGTGGCTACGGCTCTGGCGCTACCCAGCCTGGCGCCGGCTCCGGCTCTGGCACTGGCACTGGAGCCTACATCCCGGGCATCGGCTGGAGCGGCGCTTCGTCGACATCGCCCGACCCGAACCAGCCCGCGCTGCCAGGCGGCGTGATCGGCGGTCCTGACGCTAGAACGGGGTACAGCGACACCTCGTCCACCTCTCCTGACCCAAACAAACCCGCTCTCCCCGGCGCGGTGATCGGAGGTCCTGCCTTTATTGGCAACGGCAAAGAAACCCAGCCAGAGGGCTACGGTGCAGCGGCTTTCCCGCAGCAGCCCGCCAACGACGAGGACGCAGCGCAGCAGCAGAAAGAGCAGGAGGCCGAGCGAAAGAAGCAGGAACAGGCGCTGAAGAAGAAGCAGAAGGAGGAAAAGAAGCAGCAGCAGGAGGCGGAGAAGGAGCAAGACCACCAGCAGCAGCAGCAGCAGCAGCAGCAGCAGCAGCAGCAGCAGCAGCAGCAGCAGTGGTAGCCCTAGAATGCCTTTTCGCACCTTCATCTTGCACGAGAGGTTTTCGTCCAGTCATTTCTCGTTCATCGTTGAGCGTATCATCATCCAAGTGTATTGCCGTTTGAACTACGTCTCCTTCTGCAGGTCAGATTTGCAATCGAAAAAGTCTTTGCTCTTCCGCCGACTGAAGGCTAGGACAACTGCTCATCGTCAAAGACGGCCACTTTGGGCTTGTAACCCGTAGCGTTGGAGATGAGACCTCTGTTCATCGTGCTGGCCGCCAAGGGGAAGTAGGCGTTTCCTTTTCGGTCAAGAATGATAGCTCCGCCAACACCTTTTGCATTCCCATAGAGCTGGACGATCTCAGCCATGCTCGCGTCGATGGCCTGATCGAAGGTCACGTTGGCGTACTTGATACGATGGGCGAGGGAAGAGGCAAAGTTGGTGCGCAGGAAAAAGTCGCCGTCTCCCGTGCCTGAAATCGCGATTCCTTGCTGGTCCCCCTCCTTGCTCGAGTCGGTCTTGCGTCTGAAGAGGACGCTGAAGAGACGTCGAATAGAGGACGGCTTGTGGCGATGGAGCGTGGGTTGGGAGGACCAAGAATCGGCCCAGAGAACCCAGACCCGACCGAAGGCGTGTCGCCGATGCGACCGGGATACTTGTTCGTCTTTCCACCCGTGGAGGTGGCGACGGAGAGATGGCCGTTCGAGTCGAGCGCCACGGCTCCGACTGTGCCTTGCGGGAGAAAGTCGGTGAGGTGGGCGTAGCGGTCGAAGACGGCTTGGTCTTGGTGTTCAGCATGAGTGGAAGTCGCCGAGTCCGAGTACGCTGGCAGGTCGTCATCCTCATCGCTCGACTCGTACTTGACGCCAGCGACGTCAGCGACCTTTGTTTCGAGTCCACGTCTGTGTTCAAGCCACCTCCGCTTGGTCCAGTAGTGCCGTTTTCCAACCCTTTCAGTGCCATACTTGCACCCGGCCTCTTCTGCAGCCGTGCCCGAGTAGAACGCGTGCCCGCCCAGCCGCTCATTCTTCTCAAGCAGCACTTCTCTCGCACACAGTGTGCCCCGCCAGATCGAACACAGCGCCCTTGCCGGCGTTGAAGAGCGGCGAGTCTTCCAGCTGCGATACCGCGTGGCAGACGGCGTCGAGCGAGGTGGTGGTGTGTCCGTGCTCGTGGGTGGTGACGAGGACGGAGCGCAGGCGTCGACGCTAGGCGGCGAGCAGGTCGGCGGGCATGTCGGGCGTGGTGGTGGCGCCGGCTCCGCCGTGGATCGCAAGGGCTACGATGTGTGCTGTCGGTTGGGCTTTCTCCACGTCGACAGCTGGATTGCGGTTGCGGGATGACATCTTGACTGAAGATGGTGTTGTGCAAGGTGAATGCGGTCGAGGAACAGCTTGACTTGCGTGCACAGGACAGAACGATAAGGGTCCAAGCGGCTCTCACTGCACTGCACCGTCCAAGTCGCCGAGATCTGGCCGAGACGAAGACGGAAACACACAGTTCCTGCGCATCTGGAGCGATCTGGTGCGCCGTAGGACGAGGAGCGGGGGCTCTGGTTATCAGATGAGCGTCAGCCATCGTCCAGTGCTTGCAGCTTCTCGCCAGCTTGGAGCGATGTGGACACAGCAAACAGAGCGAGATCGGTTGAAATCTGATGACGAATCGAAAACCTTGTTTGACGCAGCCGTGCCTCTGCCAAGCCTTTGCAAGCACCCAATCAGGTCGATGCTCTCGTTCCCAACCGCATCCGAGGGTGGCTTGACGCACACCAAGCGAGAGTATGGTCGGGCAAGGTCGGTCGGTCGGTCGGTCGGACAGCAAAGCATGCGACGGCTCATCTCGAGGTTTTGGGAATCCAAAGTGTTAGAGTGCGATCACCTCATTCCTGAGGATGGCGCTAAGGGCAACCCTTGACCCAAACCCTCTTGCCACAAGGCAGCGAGGCAGCGAGGCAGCGAGGCAGCGATTCGCGCTCTCGGGGGATGCGCTTAGCCTTGTTGACGTTTCGACGTGTGTTGTTTGCTGTTGAAGGGCTATTCGGAGCGATGCTCTGCTTGTGCGTGCTGGGTAGGGTTAACAAGGGTCCAGGGCGGCAGCAAGTGTACCGCAGCTTGTGCTAACCCTAACGGCGCACATCCCTGTGACAGACGTATGCGCTCCGAACCAATTAGGGTTCGTGTGGCGACACGAACATGAGCATCGAGTCGCAGCCTCCTGAGTTGAAGTCTGGGAGTGTGCTGTCGATGCCTGAGCCACACGCTGTCCATGCTCACAGCTTATGAGGGGGACGACCAAGGATCGACTGCTGGTCGATGATCCTCCCTCTTCACCCTCAAACGTTCTCCTTGACCTCTCACTTTTGCACGGCAAGATGCTTCCAACACTATCCAAGCGACCCTCGATACCCCTGCGAAACTGGCTCACTCACAACGCCATCACCACACCGAGCCACACCAGCCGCCCCGCAACAGCACATGGCACATTCTACTCGGATCTCTACGAGAATGAAGCCCACCTCTTTGATCTACACCGCGACGAGGGCCGACGTACGATCAACTCGTCTTCCAGCTTCAATGCTCGAACGCAGCAGTCCTCGCTCTGCTTACACAAAGTGGAGCGCCAGATGCAAAGGGTGAGTTTGTGTTGTGTCGACTCGATGATGATGATGTTTAGGCTGGTCATTAGCTCAGGTAGAGGCTAGACGATCGCTCTTCCTCAGAGGCGTTGCTTTGTTGACAGTCGATTCAGTGGGAAAAGAAAGAAAAGAGAAAAATAAATAAATAAAAAATAATAATAATAAAAATAATAATAATAATAATCTTGACTTTGCTGAGTCACCATCAGTCAGCTTGTAGCAGCCGCACGAGATTATTTATTTGGCTCGAATTTCTTGGCATCCTTGCTTGCTTGCTTGCTTCCTTCATAGACACTCGCCATCGTTGAATGGCTTCGGACGTACTATCGTGATCGTCGACCTGCACACTTGGGGGCTCTTGATCCAGCAAGTCCGTGTACGTCTCCTCGTCGGTTTGCCTTGCGATCTGCTGACACGCCTCTTTGCGACACTGTTCGCCCGTCATGTCGAAACGAATGCAGAACTTGATCATGGAGATCCTCCAAGCGCAACCGTCGCTACGAGACTCGAAAACGTATCTCAACAGCTTTGCACCGCGCAAAGCACCGCCGCGCAAGCCTCCAACAACAACAACAGCAGCAGCAACAACACCATCATCTCAACTCAACGTCGCAGCATCGACCTCGTCATCCTCCACTTTCCGAGACACGCTAGATCACCCACCTTTCCCCATCCCGCCCAACATTGCCCATCCTGGCGGCTTGCACAATCCATCAACCACCACTTGGGATCCGCAGCACTCGATATCGCTCGAGAACGATCCTCACGCCACTGCCAACTCAGCATCACCCAAACTACCCAAGGCCATCCTCGACATTTTACAGGACCGAGTTTCAGATCGTACCACCACTTCCACCACATCTGCACCGCACCATGCCGCGCCGCAGCAGAGCTCCACCGCAGCCATTCCACAGGTCACGCCCGTCTCGGACGCATTGGCCGACTCCCACACCGCCCTTGTCAAGGTGCAAGGTCCCTTTACCGATCGTCAGCTCGATTCCATCGCCGAGGGTCTCGTCTACCTCAAGCGCCTCGGTCTCGTCAGTGTCGTCGTCGTCGACCAGGATGACTGGCCCGAGATCTCGGCTGACATTGATCGCGATGGTCAGCTCGTGGTGGGAAGGGATGAGCTCGAGGACCAACGCATGGGCGACTGGCTCGCTGCTCATCCTGTGCCTGCTTCTTGTTGTTGCTCCTCCTCCTCCTCGTCGCTCAAGGGCAAGCAGAAGGCCAACGAGCCGTGTCGATCTAGCTTGCTCGGTCGCAAGCAGGAGCGTCTGCGCAAACGCATCATGGCCGAAACGCTGCGTCTTGCCGATAGCCTCAACCGCAAAGGCGCCATGGCCCGACCCTTCCCGCAGGCTGTCGTCAAAGTAGACGCCCACGCTGCCGCCCGAGTCGAGGCACAGGCACGAGAGTTGCAGCAATCGCAAGCTTCGGGTGCTGCTGCTGCTGCTGCTGCTGCTGCTCAACCGGGCGATGCCGTCGTAGCCGGCTCGTCGTCCACCTCGCCTACCGTGCACTACGGCAGTGGCGGCGGCGGCGAACAGCGCCTTCGTCCACCGCTCGTGTCGGATGACGGTCTCTCGTCGATCAGGTCCGCGCTGGCCTCCAACCAGATCCCTGTGTTGGCACCCTACGCTCTGTTCGAGAATCACAAGGACGGCACGCTCGAAACGCTCTGTGTGCGAGCCGACGACGTCATGGTAGCGCTAGCACGCGACATGGTCGTCGCTGCCAACCGATCGCTCCAAGGAAGCGAACCAGCCGACGCTTCGGCCGCCAATGCCGATCCTCTTGCTGAATTGATGGGAGGAGAGGTCGACATGATGCCACTGCGGCTCATGGTCATCAACCGCGAAGGCGGCATTCCATCGCACGCGCGCGGAGGCGATCCGCATCTGTCCATCAACCTGGCTTCCGAGTACCACCAGATCAAGCAGTCGTTCGTATGGGATCAGACGCATCCTACCGCCTTGCGCAACTTGGACGCCATCTCGGACTGCCTCTCGTACATGCCCCAGACCTCGTCCGGCGTTTTGGTCACGCACCGTTCGCCGCGATCGCTCATCGCCAACCTCATCACCAACAAGGCGGCGCACAGCCCTTCGCTGCCCCACCGTCTGCTCGCCAACAAGCAGGACGTGCGCCACACACCCACCATCATCCGTCCCGGCCTGCCCATCAAGGTGATCCAGGATTTCGACAAGGTTGACCTGAACAAGCTGACGGCTCTGCTCGAAGCGTCGTTCCGACGCAAGCTCAACCAGCGGGCGTACTACGATCGGCTGCGCGAGTCGCTCGACTTTGTCATTGTCACGGGCGACTACCAGGGCGCGGCGATCGTCACCAAGGAGTATGCGCCGGACGACGACCGCGCTGCTGTCGAGCCGATTGCCTACTTGGACAAGTTCGCCGTGCTTCCGTCTCTGCAAGGATCGGGAACGGTGGATTTCCTGTGGGGCGCGCTGCGTGACGAGGTGCAGGGTTTGGGCCTGCTGGATGCGCTCAACGACAACGGCGGCAGGGGAGGTTATGGCACGGGTCGAGATCTGGTGTGGAAGTCGCGCTCCAACAACCCGGTGAATCGTTGGTACTACGAGCGGTCCAACGGCTTTGTGCGCATCGACACCGACGCCAAGGGCACGGCATGGCAGCTGTTCTGGTGCGACGCCGAGGACAAGCTGGCGCGTCTGTCGGGCGAGCGTCGGCTTTCGGCGTCGGCGTCCAACTTGGAGGAGGCGGCTGCTATGGCGCACGACGACATTGAGCTGGGACACGCGTTGGAGGATGATCCGGTCTCGCCGTACGTCGAGCGCGAACGCTGGAATGGCGGCGGCACCGCATCGTCGTTGGACAAGACGGGCATCGAGGCGTACGAGCGCAGTCGACGCCTGTCCAAGCCTACATTTGACTCGCATCTGCATCGTGGCAGCATGGCGAGTCTGGGTGGGAATGGAGGTGGCGGTCGCAGTGATCTGACGCTGCTTCCCATCGTTGCGCCGGAAGAAGGAGGAAGGCTGTTGCGCTGGGCCAAGTGCATGAAGACGATCAAAGGTGCTTGGGCCGATTGACGCTCACAATCCTTTTTTTTTTTTTTTGTTTTTTTTGTTTTTGTTTTTGTTTTTGTTTTGGGGGGGAACAATCTTGCTCTCAAGAGATGGTATTCGTCCTTGTGTGTCTGCTTTGAATGTGTCACTGTGTCTAAGGGCTGTGAGTGATGATCCAAGTGAGGTGGTGTTGGTTGGTGTTCACGCGCGCTTGGCTCAGTCGAAAAAAGTCTTGTTCTGTCTCATTTCGCAAGATGCGTGCTTTCTTTGCTTGCGCTGACTGAGCCTTTTTTTTTTTTTTTTTTTTTTTTTTTTTTTTTTTTTTTTTTTTTTTTTTTTTTTTTTTCTTTTTTTTTTTTTTTTT
>JALCCG010000216.1:0-36678 GCA_023212695.1 Sporisorium sorghi | reverse complement strand
TTCTCCATGTCAGAGAAATATAGTGGAGCTGCTGCCTGAAAATTCCAAAATTGCAAAAATCCACCAGCCCTGAGGGCCATCCAAAAATGCGAAAATCCAACGGCCCTCAGAGCTGGTCAGTTCCACACCTACATGAATTCCACATCTACGTGATACACATTACATGCGAAATTCAGCAAAGGCAAGTAGGTTTTGAGCAACCAAACGAGCCGGGTACGCGGCTCATTAAGCGAGTCGAGTGCATGAGAGCGCAGGAGGTAGTTTGGAGCCAGGTACGCGGCTCAACAACACAGCTCAGCTCTCGGAGTTTTCAAACCCTTTTTGATGTGAGATCTTGCTCATTCTCAGTGATCGGGCAAGATCTTGAGTGAGATCTGCAGGGGGATCGCGAGCCGAGTACGCAGCTCACTGACACGGTTCCACGCCTCGAGAAGTGTTGCAACAACGGCGAGCCGCGTACTCGGCTCGTCGCTCAAAACCTCACTAAGTACTGCATAAGGGTCTGGACCGTTGAAGCTCCGCTCGCCAACATGGTGAAACTAACAGCTTGGACAAGTTCAGCACAGCACGTCTCTTCGGTGGCGTGGCGAATAGAACAAGCGAGAGCGAGCGCGATCCATCAAAAATCGCGCTACCGTACTCGACTGCAGATCATGATCGTATAAGGCATCAGGCAAAATAAATCCTATGATGCTCTTCCAGAAGTGTCGGGGCCTTGCGTGTCCTGACCTCTTTTCCCACTTTCGCTCTTGGCTGCACGCACCGGTCGACACCGGACGCAACGAAAGCTCGGAAGACTGATCAGGAAGAGGAGGCAGCTACAGTAATTTAATTTAGCGTGATGCTCGGCAGGTCAGCGTTGTCGAGGCTCAAGGAGGACCGTCGACCAGCTTCAACACGCGACTATGGGCATCTCGAGTTCAATGATAGTGTTGCAACCTGTTCCTGGCATGAATGGAAGATCGGCATCGTCGATCATCAAACATGTTCAAACCTCCGTCCGTACTGGACGGAACCCTTCTTTCTGTTCCAGCCGAGGTGACCGCGAGAAGGCCAGCTCGCGATGAGGCTAAACTTCTTTGCTGTTAGATCTGCGATACTCGGCGTTCCGAGATGCTCTTTCGCTAGTCCGAGGCTCGTCTGTTCTTCGACAAGATGGTGCTGCCTGCATCGTATCTGGCTTTCCGTCACCTTCATACATCGCCAAGATGAGCCATGGCTTGTACGAACAGAAGTGACTCGCATGCTACTCATGTCGTGACAAAAAAGTACGTTCCTGCCTGTTCGACAGACTGTCGCTCGCCTCTTGCTGACCTGCGTGTTTTCTACTTTACTTCCAGCTGCGATGTACCACCGTGCAAAGTGATATATGCGATCGATGCCTGCGACGAGCTTTGACTTGCCGCAGACCAGTCAGCAAACGAAACGCGGCGGCTGATGCTGCTTCACTTCCAGCTCGCCGCCAACTGAACAGCCGAAGTCCCCGCCGCCCGACCGATCACTCTGCTGCGTCTCCGACCGTCGCCTGGCACCAAGCGCTTCCGAACAGTCACGACTCTTCTCAGCCGGATCCTGCGGGTCGAACAGATCCTCCCTCGAGCTCGCTGATCTCGCGCTCTCCCGCTCGTACACCTCAAGTTGTTAGAGCCAACGCAGGCCACCACAGGCCACCAGACAGCTTGCTGCCCCTTGAAAGCGCCGAACGCCTCTTTTGGAGCATCCTCGAACAGCAAAGGGCCTCGAACGCTTCCTTCACTTTTGCCAATCACCTCGACACCGATGCGACGCTAGATCCGGTCAAGCTGCAGATCGTCAGCACTCGCCAGGCGCTCCATCTGTTTGATCGCTTCATGGACACGTTTGGCAGGACGTTGGCTTACTTTGATCCAGGCATTTGCACGTTCGACTACATTCTGTCCAAGTCGCAGTCGCTCCTCTCCGTCATTTGCTTCATCATGGCCCGCGTAGAGCCCCAATACGGCTCGATCGCTCGCCAGCTCGACCACCACGTCAATCAGACGGTGTACCCAGCCATCCTGACGTATGGCTTCCGCTCCGTCGAGATCGTACAAGCGCTATTGCTGTTGGCAGCCTTTGAATCGCCTTCCGAAGATGTTTGAGAAGACAGATCCTGGTCCCTCCTCTCGCATGCCGCCAGGGTAGCTAGCGAGATTAACCTGCAGGCGTGCATGTCTTCTCGTTGCGATTCGCATGCTTCACAAGTTATGCAACTCGAGCTGCGTCACGCTCAAAGGACTTGGCTCAACTTGTGGCTGCATGAGTTTTCACTAGCTCAGCACACCGGTCGTAAGAGTATCTTGGCCGAGCAAGACCTCTTGTCGTCGTGCAGAGAATGGCACCTAGACCCTCTGGCCAACTACACCGACGTCGCCTTGGTGTCGATGGTCGAGCTGCGCACCATCATCAGACGGAATCGTCATATGTTCAGCCTGCTGCCGCCTGGGAACGAGCTCTTCTACGTCGAGCAGTGCAAGTCGCAGATCCAAGCCTGGTCGCAAACGTGGGCAAGTGCCCTTTCGTCATCAGCATCCATTCCTCGCCTGGAACTGTCACGCCTCTACGTCAGCCATGCACTCGTGCAGCTCTTGGGTCTCGTCCTGCATCACCAGTCCAGGTCCCAGTGGACACCCGGCATCGTCATGGACCTGTATGAGGCGTGCAGTACCTACCTCGAAGTATTCCCACAACGCCTGCCAGCCGAACGTCTGGTGTATTGCTACAACTCGATGTGGGTGGCAGCCTCTTACCAGGTGATCGTTGCGGTTCGACTCGCCGAGCTCTCGAACACGTTCACCTTTATCGACGGCGCCCATCTCTTGCAGCAATGCTACCGGATCTACGCATGCATTTCCGCTGCTACTCGTCTTTCGGTGGTGGAAAGCACAGCGGCACATTGCTACATGCGCTTCTTGGGCGGTATATTGCGTTCTTCATCGCTCGATGCCGCCGCCGTCGACACCTTGGATCCAGCCTCGGCGTCTGTCCCGGGCTCTCCTGATTCCATTGCAGAGACGCTAGTCCAGATGGCTCAGGGACAACAGCCCTCGCTGTCATCGCCATTCGAGGAAATCATGTCGTTCGACCTTGCTCCATTGCTTGGCTTTGACGATCTTGAATTCTTCGCCTGGGCAGGCGCTTCTCTGGCCCAGAATGATGGTTTCGTTACCTAGCTCACCCGGATGGGCCTTGCAGCTGAACGAGACACTCATCCAGCCACTCTGCCAACACATTCCACGTCTCATTCATCCGTCTGTTGCATCAATCTTGTTGTTGACTGAAGAGAGGCACCCTCTTTGGACATAGAGCTCAACGCAAACGATTGAAACTTGGGTGAGATGCAGCCACAGTTTCACCCCACATTCTCGGAATCCCGAAAGTTCGGCAATCCGGTCGCTGTTCCGAGTATCTCCACGGCAGTCTCGTCGAGTGGCTAGCTCGCAGCTCCGGCAGAGCACCAGGCTCAGCACGGCCGTCAGCTTCTGAGCATCCGAGTGGGTTTCCACAAACACCTTAGCTCGCAGCAGCGTTCCCGCTTATAAGCAGTCCAGTTCTCTTTGAAGGTTTCGCGTCCATCATCTTTGACCTCCTTCCCAACGTACTGCAACATCCTGCACAAGCCATGCCTGCATCTCAGCTATCCGCCTTCTCCCCTTTGCGTTGCTGCACCCTTCGCGCATCTCGTGGTCTCGCTGCCGCTGCACCTGTACTGCCACAAACAGGCCGCATTCGTAGCATCAGACCAAACACATCCGAAAAGGCTTCGGGAACGCTTTCTCAGCGAAACCTCCAGACCGCCCTCGAAGCCTTGCATCAGAACGGCATCGTGGTGTTGGAGGACATCATCGACCCTGAACTACTCGATCGTCTCAACGAGCGTATGAAGCTCGACACCCGTGCTCTCATTGCCAAAGGCAACGAAGGCCCGTTCAACTACAATCTGGGCAATCTGCAGCAGAGCCCACCTTACGAGCTGGACCATTTTTCGCCCACCATCTTCTTCAACCCTTTGGCCACCGGTCTGAGCTCGGCTTACTTGGGCGGCAAGCCTACCGTCTCGTTCATCTCTAGCAATGCTGCCGTCAAAGCAGAAGAGGGCCAGCCCGTCCACGTCGACGCCGACTTCGACCATCCCAGGATCCCCTTTGCGACCGTCGTGAATGTGGGTTTGGTCGACATGGAGCCTCGCAACGGATCCACGCAGCTGTGGCTGGGCACGCACACCTCGACGTCGATCCAAGACCAAGAAGGCGCGCACGGCGACCGCGCCTCTGGCAGGATCAAGCAAGAGCTCTTGGATGCCCGCTCAAAGGTGTCTCCGCCCCTTCAGCCGACCGTGTCCAAGGGATCTGTGGTCGTCCGCGATCTGCGTCTCTGGCATGCGGGGATGCCCAACAGGACTGACGACATTCGCATCATGCTGGCCATGATCCACTTTGCTCCCTGGTATCGACAGAGGATGACGCTCGACATGCCAAAGGACTTCAAGCAGCTCATTGCCGAGCAGAATAACATGGGTATCTCGGTTCCTGCCAAGTTCGACTCCGACACGATCGATCATCTCAGTGCCGGCTATGGCAATTCGTTCGATTTTGACCAGGATCCGTGAGCCTGTTGTCTTTCTGACGAGGAAGAGCGACGGATCAAACAAAGCACCAGCGAACTGCTGTCTCAGAAAGCGATCGCCATCTCTGCAGGATCGACGTTGACAAGAGTGCTCTTGTCCTTCTTTGTTGTTGCTGTTGTCATCGTCCTTGTTATTGTCATCATCGTCGGTATCTCTAACGTCATCCTAGTTTGCTGTCGCGTGCGGCATTGAGCTGAGCAAGCCGACATTGCGTAGAAGGGGTTTGTCGATCGTATGCCGCCTAGCTTGCCTTGCCGAAGAGTCGAGCCGAGCACACACAAGATGACAAGCTGGCACACAGCGCTTTCATAGCGAAAGGCCTAGAAGACCAGAGTCCCTCGGATCCAAGATGAGAGAGAGCTGATCTACCATGTCAGAAGCGAGCACGTTTGCGAGTGGATGCGGCTGGTCTAGCTGCATTGTCGGTTTGCGCGGTTAGGGCGTTGCCGCGTTTGATGGTTGCGATCTGCTGACGTCGACGCTGTTGCTCGTCGCGCAAGGCATTGCTGCTGGACGGGCTGATCTGTGACGACGTTGGTACTAATGATGGTGGTGGAGGAGTGAGCTCTGGAATCTTTTCGAAGGCTGGAGACGCACTTGGTGAATCGCGCTTTGCAGCGCGCTTAGGTCCTGCAGGCTGCGGGGAGGAAGGTTGTTTAACGAGAGCGTCGTTTTTAGACGAGATGCCAGCAATGGGCAAGCTCTCTTCGTCGCTCGTGTCCGAGTGATCTTGCTTGTGGGCAGCATGCGTCGAACTTTTTGGAGAAGAGGCAAGCGCTAGATTCGCTGAACTTGTTCGTTTTGTCGAGGCAAGAGGCGCGGTGAGGGTGCGATCTGCATCCTCGGAGCCGGCGCTCGAGGTGGGGCTTGCTGACCGCTGCTGTACTGTTCGAGACAGTGGCGATCGGCGCTTCATCGGTCGGAAGAGAGGAGCACCCAGTCCAGGAGGACCGAAGAAGACCATATCAGAGTCGTCGTCGTCGTCGTCGTCTCCAAGGACGGTCGTCGTTAAGGGTGCGGGGGTCGTGGTGACCACTGGTGCTAGCGCATTGTCCTCGTGTCTGCGTGCGGAGAGCGGGTGTAATTGCTCAATCGGAAGGCGTGCAATGACTATAGCGGAGCGCCTCAAGAGTTCCAGAGAGTCGCTCGAGGTGGCATGCTGCGTTGTGGAAGATCTGTGTTGAGAGATGCTGTCGAGCAGCTGTTGGGAAGCTGATTGCGCGAACACACGGGCAAGATGGAGAAGCGGTCGAACGACGTGGGTTGAAATCAAGTTAGCTGAAGAAGCGTGATCGAGCGGATCCAGGTCGAAAGAGGTCTTGAAGTTGAGATGGACAGCATCATGCTTGGACTTGACGCTGATGGACAACGAAGAGGAGAAGCGGGTCGACTCGAGGCCGACGATGGTCTTGAGCGAGGAGTCGAGGGCTGTGCGTGGATCAACTGCATGATGAATTGCTGCCATGACCTGCGCCAGGCGCTGCGCGTCATTGTCAATTTGAGACGCCGTGTTGGTCTCGCCCGCTGTCTGATCAAGTTGAGTTCGACGATCGAGGGTACGAAGGGGTAGGCCCTCGTAGAATGCGGAGCAAGCGTCGCAGTCGAGAAGGAGCAGCCCGAGTTGTTTGCGTGAGGAAGAGAAGGCTAGCTTGTAGAGAAAGCATGCCTGGTCGTGTATAGTTGAGCGCAACGGGCGAAATGGAAGCTGAAGGAGGGCGCGGTTGAGGTCTTGGGACCATTCGAGAAGGCTCAGCTGGCCAAGATCGGCTTGGCTCATGCTTGCGGGTTTTGGGGCGCACTGCAGACGTCTATTTTAGCTGGCTTGCAAAGCCATCTTGGCTGACGTCGTAGATGAAGCGATCAAGCTCGTGCTGGTGTATTCAGCTGTCTGCGAGGTGAGAGAAGAGCTGCTTTCCGCATACTGCAAGTTAACCTAGACCGCAGAAGTCATTCACGGTTGAGTGGAAGCGCAAGAGGACCAATCGCCGATTTCGTTGCGCAAGGAGTCAATCGAATCGGGCGATGAAAGCACAATGTGACAGCTCTCGTGTCGTGTCGAGATGAGATGCGGAGAGTGAGTGATTTGCGAGTTGCGTCATGCCCGCTTTTTTGGGCAAGGTTTTGGGTCGAGAGGCACGGCACTTTGCCAGTCTAAGAGGGGGGGACGCGTCGATTATTTTTAGGGCATGCCAGACAGGCGACGCCAAATTGCTGTGCCTTCATCCACAGCGATTCAGCGATTCAGCGACTCAGCGACTCAACGATCCATCCATTTTCGCCTCGCATCGCCTCGCCTCCCCCAAATACGGTCTTATAGCCAGCTGTGACATCTAGACGTTAGACTACCATCACCACCTCCCTCAGCACACACCTGCAACAGCAATTCGCGTCGGCAGCGCGCAACTCGGAATAGGCACACACACACACACACATACACACACACACACAACCAAACAACCCACCAAAAAAACACACCAACAACCCACCACAAGGCCAAAAAAAAACAAAAAAGAAAAAAAAAAAAAAAAAAAAAAAAAAAAAAAAAAAAAACAAAAAAAAAAACAAAAAAGTCAGGCGATTCGGTCAATTGCTACTGTATTCGGTCGTGCGTGTGTTTGTATGACCTGATCTTAGCAAAGCATCGCAAACACCACATCAGACCATTCGCTCCTGCATCCACTGTCGACACATCGTCAGTTTAGGATCCGTTCAACAATGGTCACTACAAGGTATGTTGTTGTTGTTGTTGCAAACGCCTCTCTCAGCCCCACCCGACGCTGACCTCTTGGCCTTGCCCACCACACCAACCCACTTGTCCTTCAACAACCAGAGCTCAATCGCAGACCCCACGCAAGTCCCGGGGTCGAGTCTCGTTCCCCGCTGATTCTGCTCCTGCCACACCCACGCTAGCTCCTCGCTCCAACTCGTCGCGTTCTTCTCCCACCAAAAAGGCTTCCTCATCGTCGTCGTCGTCGTCGTCGTCGTCCACTTCCACGCCTTCCTCACCCGCAGTCCGTCGACGCAAATCATCCGTCATGAGCTCCAAATCGCTCTCCAAGCAGCAGCTTGGCCCCAAGACCACCCATTACGAGTTTGCCGGTCCCTTTGGCGCCGCCTTTGTCTCGCTCACCGTGCCCTTCTTCGCCTACTACCTCTACTTTGGCTGCTCCGACAAGCTCGGCTGTGCGCTCACGCTGCCCATCCACAACCCGGATGCGCTGCGCTCCCTCTTTGTCCAGGGCGTAAAGGACAGCCTCTTTGACACTACCGCCTGGGCCATCTACGCTGCTTGGTACGCCTTCACCGTGCTCGCTTGGATCGTGCTGCCCGGCAAAGACTTCGAGGGCACCGAGCTTCGCACCGGACACCGATTGCACTACAAACTCAACGCCTTCGCTACATTCATCCTCGCCATGGCTGCCTCAGCCGCCTACATCTTCTACAAGGGTCCCCAAAGCTTCACCATCTTTTACCACCACTGGCCCGGTCTCGTCTCTGCCGCGCTCTTCAACTCGTTTGCCCAGGCCGTCTACTGCTACTTGGTCTCGTTTGGCGACGGCAAGCTGCTCGCGCTTGGCGGCAACTCGGGCAACGTGCTCTACGACTGGTTCATCGGACGCGAGCTCAACCCGCGCATCGGCAGCTTCGACATCAAGTCATTCAACGAGCTTCGACCTGGCCTCATCCTCTGGGCCATCCTCGACATCAGCTGCGCCTGTCAGCAGTACGTCCAGCTGCACGGTCGCGTCACCGACAGCATGGTGCTCGTCTGCATCTTTCACATCTGGTACGTCGCCGACGCTCTCTTCATGGAGTCGGCCATCTTCTCCACTATGGACATTGCCACCGATGGCTTCGGCTTCATGCTTTCCGTAGGCGACCTCGTATGGGTGCCCTTTGTCTACAGCCTCCAGGCACGCTACCTCGCCTTCCGTCCCGTCCACCTGGGCATCGCCGGCACTGCCGCCATCGTCGGCGTCAACCTGATCGGATACTACATCTTCCGCGAGGCCAACTCGGAGAAGAACTCGTTCCGCAACGGCACCAACCCCAAGAACCTCAAGTACATGACCACCTCGTCCGGACGCAAGCTCTTGACCTCGGGCTGGTGGGGCCGCTCCCGACACCCCAACTACCTCGGCGACTGGATCATGGCCTGGGCCTGGTCCTTGCCCTGTGGCTTCGCCACCCCTGTGCCTTACTTCTACGTGGCCTACTTTGCCGTCCTCCTCGTTCACCGTCAACTTCGCGACGACGAGGCGTGCCAGAAAAAGTACGGCAAGGACTGGGACAAGTACTGCAAGCTCGTTCGCAGCCGCATCATCCCTGGTATCTACTGAGCCATGCACTTCTCGAGCGCATTATCGCTCGTCCTTACACCACACCAATGCTTCATTCTCTTCTCTTGCTCGCCGCCAAGCGATGGCTTTAAGGCCGTTCTCTCATGGGAGCCGTAGCGAACCATCTTTGGTCACCGCTGCGCCTCTGCCCGTTAATTTATGCCCCCCAGTTCGTCACTCGAAAGCTGTACTCTACGAAAGGATGCTAGATGCATTTCCGCTTCTCTTGCCTGTGTCATCGTCAAGCTAGTTTGCTCAAGAGCGAGTGAGTAAGACCAACAACGACACGCAAACCGACGATGAGAGCCTCAAGCTGAGGCCCGGGTGCGAATCCCTTAAGATTTTGTTGAATCTCCCGATGTACTAGCCCGATTTTGATCCATTCTCAGATCTGGCGGGCTCACGCGCACGGGCGAAGTTGGTCTCGAAGACGAAAGACTGATGCGAATCAAGGCTTCTTCTCGTACGTCAACCATCATCTCCATCTTGAGCCAACACACTCTCCCAACCACAGCATGATGATAAGCTGTCGTCGTACACTGGTGCTGCTGGTAGTGGCGCTGTCAATCTTGATGTCCACCGCACGGGCGGGTCAAGACTTGCGCGGTCAGATCCAGCCCAACGCAGAGCTGGGCCACTTGCTCAATCTCGGCCCTAACACGCGAGTGCTTTTGCATGCCATCCCACCTCCGACGCAGCAAGATAACAGCACATCTGGCAACGACGCGCCAGCTGCGATCGACCTGGCAGCCTTCGGACAGCAGCGCGATCGATTCACGCTCGTGGCCGTCGACGGCAGCTTCATCTTCCGCGATCTCGAACAGGGCGCCTACACGCTCGAGATCGTATCACGCACGCATACTTTCCCACAATATCGCATCGACGTGCTCGACCCGCAGCTCGGCAAGGCTCCGCAGATCCGCATCTTTATGCCGTAAGTCGCTTTCAAACTTTCCCAAGTTGCTTGCTGAACATCACCGCTGACACGCATCACTCCTCTCCATTGGCCACTTACGTGCGTCTCTCTCTCAGCGGCACATCGCTCATCTCGATCCTCTCGTCCAACCCGATCTTCCACCCGCTCATCCTGCACGCCGTCAAGCGCATCGATTACTACACCGAGGCCGCGCCCTTGACGCTCGGCTCGCTCATCGGCATGGGCGGCCCCATGATGATGCTCGGCCTCATCGGCATGGCAATGGTCTTCCTCATGCCCAAACTCACCGCCACGCTCGACCCGGAGGCGCAAAAGGAGCTGGCCGAATCGCAGAAGCGCATGCAGAAGCGCTTGGCTGCCGTCCAGTCCGGCGACGTCTCCAGCTTGCTCTACAACGACGATCAGGTCAACAAGGGCCAGGAACGCGAAAAGGCCGCTAACCAGGCGCGCGCACAACGCAACGTCGGGCCGTCCAAGTGATCGCCTCGGCCACACTCTCACCAACAGTCCCTCCATCTCTCGCATCACACAAATCCTCGCAAAGACTCTGACATTCTACACCATGGGCAACTGCATCCCGCCCGTGCCATCCTGCGGCTGTGCTGGTTGCAACGACCCAACTAGGCTTTGCGACTCGGCGTTGCCCGCCAGCAGGTACCGAAGCGCAAAGATGGCGTGTTCGCGCATATCTGTGTTCATGGCCGCAAAATAGAGTCGAGAGAGAGTCAGCAATCTTGTCACTCGAAAAACGACCACAGGCTTGCACCGCCAAAACTTACATGGGTTTCGCTCGTCGAGCACCGTCATGTTGAGCACGTGGAACAGTCCGCCCTGGTCACGGATGCGATCTTGAACTTGACGGATCTGAGTCCTCGTTATCCTCAAAGCAGAGGTCGGGGCGTCACTGTCGCTCGATGTCAGCTGCTCCGTCTCTTGAGTGCTCGCGCTAGCGCGCTTCGGTGCATACACGAGCGAGCCGAGCACGCGCACAATGTCGCGCTTGAGATGATCGAATCCGTAGCTCGGTTGCGTCTGCTTTGAGTCGTGTGCTGCGAGGCCGGTGGACGACAGCGCGTGTCCCTGAGGCAGCGGAGTTTGACCCAGCCCCGCAGCACCTTTCTCCGCGTCTGCTGGTCGAAAGGGCGACAAGGCCGGAGCATATCGATGCGTCTGGTCGAGAAGCGCCACCAGCTCATCGACAAAGGCTTGGTTGCGTCGCATGTCTAACAGCAGAGCACGCGACGCTTCGGCAAAACCCAGCTCATGCCGTACAAGCGACTCGTCGGTCGATGAAATCTCCTCGCTCCATCCATCGGCTGTCATGCTGATCGAGAGCAAGCTCTGTAAGAGCAAAAGCAGACCATGATGCACGCCGAACAGCCTTCGATCCTGTGGCTGGTGGTCTGGCGATGCGCCATCCTTGGCTAACCCAGCCGCCATGGCGGTGCGAGCGAATTGGGACAAACGGATCATGATGTCGATCAGCCCTGCGAGGCCAGCACGCCGAGCTGCCCTGTTCTGCGTAAAAGATGGCGCTCGAGACAGATGAAACACGGGTTGATCTACGATCTCGTCTTCTGGACTCGAAGACTCTGCTGATCTCGAAGACGACTCGGCGACTTGCTTCTGCTGGAGATGCAGCCAGCTGTCGAGCAGCTTGAGCAGGGTGAGTTGCGAGCTCGAGATGATGGGTCGATCCGATTCGACAGAAGAGATCTCCTCGAGGGGTGCCAGCGCAGATACGAGGATCGAACTGTAGCCCCGCTCGAAGAGAAGGGCGAAAAGGGTGTAGATGAATCCCAAAGACTCTTCCAACCCTTGGACCTCCGACTCTGGTTCGTACTTCTGACTCGTTTCATCCTGTGTCGCTGGGGCAGTACGAAGCATGATGCTCTCCGAAATGCTCAGCAGCGACTCTAGGAGCTGCTGGCCTGAAGCAGAGGTGCAGAGCTGGTAGCATCGCTCATCGGCGATCTCGACCGATGTCATGATCCGCAGAAAGTTGATGAGCAAGATCTGTGCTGCGCTCTGGGTGGTCGTGTCGGGCGACGAGAGGAACTTGAGCACCAGTTTGTCCTGCTCTCTGTCGGTGATGACGATGCGAGGCCACATTGTCGCTTGCACATCGTGATTGACGGTGATCAGGTTGGAGAGCATCTGTACTGCCGCTCGGGACAGTAGTGCTGTGTCTGAATCGTTCAAAGTGTGAAAGCGAGTGATGTTGTCCAAGAAGGGTACGACGAGATCGAAGCGGCGACAGACGAGATACTGGGCTTCTGAGCACCCCGCCAAGGCGTTGCGGATGGTTCGCATGAAGAGCGTGGCAATGTGACATGCACGTTGGTATGGATCCTGCTGTTTTTGCTTTGCGCTGTTGACTGTCGACCGTCCATCCGCATGATCCTGCTGATCGGGTTCCTCGAACGGTGGTCGAGCATCTTGCAATCGTTGAAAGGTGGGGAACAACTTGTTCAGAGAATCCAGTACGGCGAACAACGACCCAGAAATCACAAAGTCGCGACGTCGGAGATGCTCGCGGGCCAATTGCTGACTCAACCGCGTGAGATGAGTTTCGAGAGCGTTGTACGCCTCGATCCCGTGCGTTGTCGTGCTGACCTGCGGTGACGAAGAAGCTTCGAGGCTCTGGTACTGCTCGAGCAGATTCAGCAGGTCTCTTGCATCTGCTGAGCTGGATGCATTATCATCGTGCGTTTCTAGCATGGCTAGCTAGCTTGTCAGCGACCATCTACTGCGTGATGGTGCTCTAGTCGAGGACGAGGCGGTCGTGAGGTGGTTGGTTGGTTGGTCAGTGCAAGGGTCCTTTCGAGAAAAAGTCGACGGAGCCAAGTCGTTCGGAACTCGGAAGATGAAAATTTCAAAAAAAAGTGTTAGACTTCTCGAGCACGTCAGCTAGCCGTCATCGATATCTCGGTGACTCGGTGACGGCAAATAAGCTAATGCGAGCCATGCCCGAGGCCTCGGTCACGGGAAGCCGTGCCTGCATATGTGTGGGAGTTCGCCGAAGGCGGGATCTGGACTCCCACACTCGGTCTAGAATTTGTTGGAAATTCCAAATTTGAGATGCGTCAAATTTGTTAGACCGAGGGATGCACAAGTTAATTGTGTGCGAAAAGAAGTCATCCAGATTGACTTACCCGATGTTGGGATCGGGTTGCCACTAGCGTGATCGAAGGAATGTATACGCCAATACAGACACGTCTCAATTTTGAATTTCTTTTTGAATTCACGCCACTTGGATCTGCCAGCCCTTGCCGCTGACGCGACTGGAACCCTTTCCTTCGCTCGTGCTCGCGTTCCTGACTTCTGCGCTTCGCCGTCGCTCACACACACACACACGATTTCGTTGTTGGGTTTCCACTTTCGCTTTGCGTTTCTCGTCGCAGCCACGACTCTTCTTTGCGCAACTCAGCTGTTACGTTCCTCGTTGGTGATCGCTGGCGCTGTTTTGTGCTTTTGCCGATCTCGCTGACAACGTCTTTTTCTTTGCTTCCGTCGTCGCTCTCTACCACACCGTCCGACTTCGGCTCCAACCTCGCATCGCCGTCCTTCCCCACCACCGCCAACACTCGCTCACCATCACACACGCCACGCGCGATGCCTCTCTGCTCCTCCCTCTCCTCCTCGACGACGATACTTACCTCCCTTTCGTCCTATCTTGAGTCTCTGGATCATTTGAGCAGTCGCACTGCTTATGCATCGTCGATGTAACAGCTCGAAAATGTAACAGGCGCCCTCTGTTTGCCCTCGTGCTCAAGATAACGGCGACCGAGGGCGAGATCGGGGAAAGAAGTAAAAGCCACAGGGGCACAAGACGACCGATGGAGGTGAGAACGGTGACGACAGGGACGACAGGTACAACACGCAATCCAGCAGTGAAGCGGTAGTGGAGACTCTCCGCGCGCAACTTATCGCGTTGGCAAATGAGGAGGCTGATCAAGGAGACACCGACTCTGGTCCGATCGATCCGATCGTCATAAAGGATATCAGCGACAAGCCGGTGGTCTTGGCGGATTTTACGAATTGAACGAGCTTCACTCACCCTGCACACATGTCCGCGGTGTGGCTTTGCCATCTTTCTGTGACGGTATCATCGCGGCACCCTTCGTCTGTGTGGCGCGCCCTCTAACCGATCTCATTTCGCTCATGTTCCATTAAATAAATAAAAAATACAGGCAATTAGGTATGACGATGGTTACGCTAGCACTGGCGGTTGAGCTTCCTCTCTCATTGCTGGTTTTGAGCCGCTTGCGCCGCTCTCAACTCTGCTGAGCTCGATATTGCCTTCGACTGTGACAATCTACCCGTAGAATGGGGGTGATCGCGCTCTGCAGCTCGATTGTCGCTGCTTTCCGGCGAGATCGCCTTCGCTTGTGCCACCCGAGCCTGGAAAAGGAATCAACCGCCCATCGATCGGTGTCTAAACTGTGCTTGTATCCAGGATGGCGGGTGGTGTAGTGCACGACCTTTGCGTCAAAGAATATCACCTCGCCTGGGTGCAGATCGACTTCAGCGGATCACTGCCAATTTTGCCAGACGCGGAACTCGGCCATCGCTGCGCTGCGCACACGCCAGAAAGCACGGTCCAAGTGGAGGCTTTTGGGGGCGACCTTGTCGTTCTTTCCTCCTTTCCTCATCTACACCACCACTTTCAACTTATACACAACGCGCGATGCCTCCAATACACCACACTATGCCTTCAATACGACCTCTCATCCTTGGCACCCACCCACGAACTCGCCTGCCTCGCCTGCCTCGCTTGCCTCGCTTGCCTCGCTTGCCTCGAACACTGCCACTCCGTACACAAACCCAACTCCCATCACCATCTCCTCGACGCAGCCTATCGAGCTCAGCCCGGCAACGCTACCAACACGTCGTGTACCTGGGCGACGTGCTGGGGTACCGCTTCGTCGAGCGTTTCGCCAAGTTCTCCCGCGCATGGCTCGACGCCGCGGGGCAATCCGCTGATGTGGACCATGGCGTGCGCTGGCACTGTGCTTCCGGCGGACCAAACCATGTGTTGCTTGCGTACACGCTGCTCGATCGTCCTTTGACGCCAAAATCTGCACGACGGACGAGTGAGCATGTCGTGGCTCCGGGCACTCTGGCCGATGAGATGGACGAGCCTGCGGAGGACGAGGGGGAAGTGATAGACTTAGATGCGAACAGAGCGCTCACCAGCCAGCCATCCAAAGCCTTCGCCCTGGGCCGCAACACGCACGCCCAGCTCGGTCTCGGCTTCTCCAGCCAAGAAGCCACGCGCGGTATGGTCACAGGCACACTCACCGGCACCAACGGCATAGCGCACCTCACTGCAGGCGGCACATTCAGCCTCCTCGTCACCGCCGACGCTGCAGCATCGCACGTGTACGTGTGCGGAAACGAGACGCTCGGCCAGCTCGGCGCCTCCCCCGCTGCAGAGCAGCAGAGCGGCAGAGAGGGTGGAGCGGATCCGTGGGATGTTTCCACCAGGGCAGAGGGGTCCGAGGCGGCGCAGTTGCGGCTGCTCCCACTGCCGAGGAGGGTGGAGTTGGAGGGGGAGTGGGCGGTGAGCGGAGTGGCGGCGGGGCTGGACCACACGCTGCTGCTGCTCGAGCGCGCGCTCAACGGGTTCACGGTGCAGCAGGTCGTGGCTACGGGTCTGAACACGGATGGGCAGTTGGGGGTGACGCCGGTGGAGGGGAAAGACAGCGTGCCCATCCAGCCGCTGCTGTCGAGGTCGTTCCAACGCGTGCCTATACCGCTGCATCCCATTCCTGCAGGCGAGGCGGAGGATAAGCGCGCAAGAGTGGTGCAAGTAGTCTGTGGCGCAGATACATCGTACGCCCTCACCCACGCGGGCGACCTCTGGGCGTGGGGAAACAGCGAGTACGGCCAGTCCTTCGCCGGTGTACACGACCGCATCGTCGCGCCTATGCACGTGCCCAACCCGCTTCCCGCCGCATACGCGCGCTACGGCATCGCCACCAGCACCGTGCCCAAGCCAGCCAAGCTCGTGGCCGGCGGTGCGTTCGCCGCTTTACTCGATACACAGGCTCGCGTCTGGGTCGTCGGCCACATCGCCCCTGGCACCACTCAACAAGAAAAGGAGCAAGAGCTCACGCTGGTCCAAAGTTTGCCGCGCGTCGACCAGCTCTTCGCAGGGCTCGAGTACCTCCTCGCCGCCACGGAGGAGGGCGAGGTGTACGTCTGGGGTGTAGTCCCGCGCTCGCTCTCTCCTGAACCCTTGCTCAAACCGACAAGGGTACCGCTGAGCATACCCAAAACGCCGCGTCAGGCGTGGCTCGACGAAAACCCGCGCCTCAAACAGCAGCACGAGAAGGTGGATCATCCAGAGCGTGAGGCTCAGCCAAGAGTGCGCGTCGAGGCAGCAGCGTGTACAAGGGACCACGTGCTGCTCATTCTCAACGATGGCAACGGCAGCCATGTGTGGGCCGAGTGCGACCAGCCGCCGCGAGATAAGGGGACGGGCGTTGTGCTGTGATCATGCGATTGCGAGTGAAGAAAGGGGAGATTTGAGAATTCACTTCTCGAGTGTTTCAACTGGAACTGCTACAAGTGCGATGTGCGGCACGATGCTTTGTTTGACGAGGCATCGAAACTGGCAAGGCTTTTGAACCAGACCGAACGACGAATCCTCTTTGATCGAGCGACGATGCGGATGCTGCGGCATAACAACAACTGGCCTCGCTAGCCGACGAGACAACCTGTGCATCCTTCAGACGCGGATCCAGCCACGACGGAGGGGGGGGGGGGCACTGGCTCGGCTTCTTCCTCGCCCTCCTGCACGCCCTCCTCTTGTGCTGATGAGCTGACTCACGGGGATCACATCGGCACACGTATCAACGAAATCGTGATAAGTTGCTGTCTATGCTTGATGTTACAATTGTGGTCCGTTGCAGAGCGCAGAGCGCGAGCTCGACTTTCAGTAGTTGCTTCTGGTGCGCTCGGACGGGGGTATAAATAGAAGGGACGGCTATCAATGCTCATGACACCGTTCCAGCTTTTCTCTTTTCAGTGGCCGTCTAAATTTAGAACGATGCCAGCCTTTTGCGTCGACTCGGTCGTGTAGATAGGCATGGGCTCGTCGTCCGACAAGAATGTCTCGAGCAACCAGAACGAGTTGGGTCCATGCGGCAACGCTAGCGGCAGCGTAGCGCGGCCGCTCAACGAGTCGATCTGCTTATGATGCACGAGGTACGACGACCTGATCAAGACAAATCTCGAGTCCCTTCTCGCTTGCGACAGCATTGTCGCCCACCTCTGATTCGCATCCGAGGCGATGGATTCGGGCAGAATGATGCAATCCACATCGTGATAGTTTTCGGTCAACGCAAACTTGCCGACGGTCGACAGGTGCTCCCAGATACAAGTGGCCAGGCGCTGCAGGCCCTCGGTGTGCATGCCGTAGAAAGCGACGCTCTTGACGGCGAATTTGCCCGCTGAAAAGCTCGAGCTCGACGCCAGTGCCGGTCCGCGCTCTGCCGGCAAGCGCATCGCCATGGCGTTCTTGCCTCCGACGCCTGTAAATACAGACAGGTGCCCACCGGAGCTCTTCAACATGCTCGAGACAATGGCCATGCTGAGGCCGGGACCGTCGTGAAAGGCATCCTTGATGCCAAAAGGGTGGGCGAGACCCGAAGTGGCCGTGTCCTGGGCAGTGCTGCGGTTGCTCGTGCTCAGCACCTCGATCTCGACAGAGAAACTGCAATCCCCTCCGTCCGCTTGGGCTTTGGAAACGTGAAAGCTCCTGCCCTCAGCAAGCCTGGCGATGACCTCGACGTAGCCTGAACGGGTAAAATGAGCAGCGGTGGCGATCACCATGCGCACGGCCGCCTGCAAAGTCCTCGAGTCGAGCACCCACTGAGACTGGCGCAGCTCCGGCGCACAACGAACAATGAGCTCCACAGAGCACGATTCGTTTTGGTCGGTAGCGTCTGCCTCGGAACCGGACGGTTGCGCGGACGGGAGCAGTAGACGCTGTGCATGTTTCCACTCCTCGTCGGCGATGGCCTCTATGACGCTGACAATGTCGACGGGTACGTGCGCGGAAGGCCGAAGCGGGCTCTTGCTGCTGTTCGAGGACAAGCTTTGGAAGCTGAGCAGATCGTTAAAGTAGGCGTTGAGCGTGCGAGCCGACGCGGCGATCGAGTCTAGCAATGTGGCCAGGGTTCCATCGGCAGACAGGTCGAGCGAGACATCGCCTGCGCCGCCCCGCATTTGATCGATCGCGTTGCGCAGATGATCCACGGTCTCGAGAGCACTGCGCAGTGGGGTTCGCAGTTGGTGCTGAACGTGACGCAGGAACTCGGCCTTGAACAGCGCCAGGCCACCGAGCTGCCGGGGTAGCAGGCTTGCTGACGCGATCTGCGAGACTGCTTCGGCGAAGAGGTGCTCCTGCTTGCCAAAGTCTGGCATCTCGGCGAACATGACGACGAACATGATCGTCCAATGTTGCTTTCTCGGGTTGTGGCACGCACATACGGCGTAGTAAGGCACTTGACTCTGCGATGGGAGGAATCTGCCGCAAGCGTCGTCATCACGGTCAGCCTCTGCGTCAGACGACTCGTCCTTGCCCGCTCCTCGCTCGTAGAACTTGCACTGGATCTGAGAGTGGGGTCTGTGCATCGATGATCTGCAGAGCGTTGCAAAAGATATCTCTGCGCTCAAGAAGAAACTCTATTGTGGGCGGGCGTAGCTGATCGGGTCCATTGAAGCTGAGCATGGTCGGTGTGGACGAGCCGAGATGCAAGTCGTGCGACGCGTAAGGATGATCGGTTCCATCTGTGCGGCAAGGAATGCTGCTGATGTCGATTGCTGCCACAGCCGCAGCTTCCAAACAATCCCTGAGCTCGAAGCAGGCACGATCCATGAGTTTGAGCGGCATCGCCATGACGCGAAGGTGGTCGACAAAGATGCGTTCCGTCACGAGGGCTGAATCTGGATCAGATAGTTTTGGCTCAAGAACTACATCCTCGTCCACCCTGACTAGGTCGCTTGTTCGCTGTTGCATCTCTGCCACCTTGATGTTCTTTGCGCTTTCGTAGTCGTGCTCGAGTACAAGCAGTGTGTCAGATACTCAAGCTATATGCGTGAGCTGGGATCTAGGAGGAGGCTTAGTATATATACTAGCCTCCGTACATTTACGGGACGGACGTGACTCATCATTCTCGTGCGAGAGTATATCTCGTGCGAGAATTGCTCCCAGGCGTGACACAGTGCCGTTCAGGAGTGCCGCTCAGGCAGGTCAAGTCTCACCGGCATGTGGCTCGGACCCGGCCGAGTAATTTCCTGTAATTAGATTCACTCGTCGCGTCTCTCTTGGAATCCTACATCGATCATCCAGCCACAACAACCCACCCGCCCTGCACTTTGCTCTCCACCAGGCAACAATCCACGTACAACCGCACGCGCACAGCAACATACCAGCTTCTACATCACACGGCGTATCTGGCCATCGCAGTGGTCCCGGCGCTCGAGGCAGCGATGAACGACAAGGGCGAGCAGTGCCGACTTTGGGGCTTGATCGGAGAGGAGCTTGCGGAAGGTACGCCACTCAAGGCGATTCTGGTAACTACCTTGTCTTGCTCGGAGGATGCGAAGAAGAAGAAACGGCGAATCACTGCGGCCAAACATCTGATCGACGATCTCCGACTTGCTTTCGAGGACGTGCCGGAGTCGAAGCGTTGCCACCGTACGCCGGCACCCACGCATGCTTGTCAGTGTCAGCTGGTCTGGCCCAGCGTCGATATGCACGTGCGCCAGGCACAGTGCAACGGCGAAGAACTGGTGCAACGTATCGACGAGCGGCGTGATGTCTTCGGGAGCTTCTTGCCAGCTGACGCGCACAACCCACACCTAACACAGGACCAAGCCGGGCAGCTCGTCTGGCTTTTGATTCCCATCATCTTTGGCGCATCAAGCTCGACGCCAGTGGACCAAGTTGTATCGCTGTCCAGTCACCAGGTGCGTAGCGACTTTGGACACGTTTTTCACGGATCGGCGCTACAACTCCTCCAGCATTTCATCGTCCGAGCCAACACGTTTATCAACCGCGACCTCAACACCGAAAAGATCTATGCAAAGACGGTGCCGATCCTTCAATCTTCTGGCACGGGCAAGACCAAGCTCGCCGTCCAGCTCTCGGCCCACCAAGCCGGCATGCTGGTGTGCACGCGCAGGCAGAATTCTCTCCCCACGTCGTTTCCGCCATTTGACGAGCCCGTCTACAACTACTTTCGCGACACGGTCGATTGCCAGTGGAGCTCGCAACTGTCGACCAAGTGCAGGTTGACGGTGCAGCACAAGCGCCTCGCATTCTGGCTTGGTGCCTACTTCGAAGTTCTCGCCGATTGTCTTACCCAACTCAAGCAGCTAAGCGGCTGCTTCGACGCGCAGGGAAACTGCCTTCACAAGGACGTCGAGCGCTGTTGGCAAACGATCGTCTATGACCTAGCTTGTAGGATCCACCGCGGTGCCGATTTCATCCAAGATTACGAATTCCAAGACCGCCGTCAGTCTGAGATGCGACTCTGTCACGAGAGCGCAGTCTATCCACAAGAAACAGCTCGACCCGATAGCACTCCGGACACATCTTTCGGAAGCGACACGTCACTGCCCTCCTCGCAGCAGCAGCAGCAAACCAGCACCTCTTCCATTTCACTTACGATCTCTCTGTCGGAACAAGATCCCCGCTTTCGTACTAGGCTACTTCGCACGGTCACCCAAAAAGCACAAGCAAAGGTCAAGGCCGCCGATCAAAACCTTGACCCAGACGAGGATGCGAACAAGGTCAAGGCCAACCTCGCCGATTCACACCTTGTCCTCGACGAGGACGTGGAAAGCAGCAAAGGCGACAGCAGCAAGGGCACTGAAAGGACGTTCACGGCAACGCGCGATACCCCAACACACGCCACACGAACCTCCCCTCAAGCAAACAAGGAAAAGAAACCCGCCGAGATAGCCTCTCAAGCAGCCGAAGCTGACATTCACCAGCATCTCGAGCAACTCGAAGACATTCTTCCGAGGGAATTGGCCCAGCGGGGGAATTCCTTTTTCTTTCTCGCTGTCGATGAAGTGGTCTCCTTCCACTCTTTGCTACCTGTTCTACGTCGTCTTTGGAGAGAGAGCAAACCAAAGTACACCTGGCTTATCTTGATCGACACGGAGTCAAGCATCGCTCATCTTGCAGGCGACGGCGTCATGGATGCATCGCTTCGCCTCGGTGATGAAGAGGGCAAAGTCATCGTACCTCCTTTCACCTACTTGCCCTTCGACGTTCACCTCTCGTTCCACATCAAACACAATGAGCTGCTTCAGCAGGTCCGCGCCGGCAGTCTCACATTCGGAGATCTCTATGACAAACTTCGATGGTTTGGACGGCCGCTGTGGGGCACGGGCCAGTACTATCAGTCTCAAGTCAGCGGCGACAAAACCCTATGCTTACCGCACTTGGCCAACATACTCAAAAAGCTCTTCATCGGGCGCGTCGACTCCTCCGAGTTCTGGCCCATCCGCGACGCGGCTGACTCGGAATCCTTCCACATCGTCATGGCAGCCGTGGGTCAGCGTCTTCCTCTCTTCTTCGTTGGTCATCAAGGCGCTCGCATCTCCAGCTCTCGACCCAAAGACCCAGAGGCGTGGAGCCACCTCGAATCTACCCAGGTTGAGGCTAGCAAAAAAAGCCTCGCACTCAGTAGAGCGTTTCTGCAGAGGCAAGTCTCGAGCTATCTGCGCATCGTAGGCGAGGTGAATCGCACCGAGTCGTACGTCACTGCGACACCGTCCGAGCCTTCGCTCTCGCTCGCCGTAGCATCTGAGTTCCGCGGTCGTGACTCAAATGCCGTCGAAACCTGCAAAGACAAATGGTCTCATGCCGTGCAAGTGCTTGCACAAGCCCATCGCAGCGTTGGTATGATGCTCGGAGACGAAGGCGAAGAATGCGTGCGTCTGCTCATCACTGCGGCGGCCGATCTCGTTGCAGCCAGGCGAGTCCAACATGTGGCTCTACAGGATTCATCGAACAACAGCAAGCTTCGCCTCTTCCAAGCGCAATGCGACCCCGTCTGCCTCAAGGACTGGCTCGAAATGCTGTTCAAGCAGGATACTGACAACCAAGGCACGTGGTGCAAGATTCAGCCCGACTTCGCATCCAAATCTGGCCGCAACCTGCAGGAATGGGCTTCCGACTACTACCTCAACTTTACACACTTTGTTCAACTTGGTTTGCTGATCAAGCCCGACATGGCGCCTCCAGCGTTCTTGGTCGAGCACTGGTTCCGACAAGCTGCAGTCTATGGGGTGAAGAACCAAAACGAGTGGGACATCTTGATTCCCATTTATCGCTCGACTGCCTCCGCGCCAACCTGGAGCGATGCTTTCGATCCGAACCAGATCTCGTACGTGGCCATACAAGTGAAGAACTGCTACTCGAGTGTCACAGCCACGGACCGATTTGGACCCTCCTGCTTCTACCCGGCGCATTCTTCCACCTCCGCTGACTCGACCGCTTCCGCAGGTACTGCGGACCTTTGGCCGCTTATACAAGACGATTGTCTGGAGATTTTCTTCGATCTACGTGGCGTCAGCGGCTTCTCGCTTCGAGACTTCACCGAGGAAAGACCAACCTGTACGAGCAAGAAAGGCAAGTCGGAGGGCAAGTCGACAGCCAAGTCGAACCAAGACACGTCCGACGTTGTGATGGTGGAAGCTACATGCTCACCAGCGCACCAAAACGTCGTGCCCGCGGACGGAAGCGGTGCAGGGTCGCCAGGCGAACTCGATGAGGGACAGTTGCGTCCGAACAACTGTTTCAATTTGGTCGTCAGCGGCACCAGTGCAGAGGTTTTGCCAATCATCAAGAAGCTTGATCAAGATGCGCGCAATGCCCTGAGGTTGCTGTTTGCATTCGACGACGATCAACTGCAGCAGAACTGGAAGCTCATCACCAAGGAATGCACATCTGCTCGCGGCGACCCGATCACCCACGAGTTTGAAAGCGTTGCCCGCGTGTTACACGGCTTCGGTCGAAACCACTTTCTTTCAGAAGGTGCTGGTAAGACGCCCCGCCAGCGTGGCAAAACATCAATTCCTGTGGACAGCAAGAGGGCCCAGAAGCGCGCGCTCGATGATGACCGCGCGCATGGCGGGTCGGTTGGTCAGTCGGGTCCTTCGCAAAAGAGCGGAAGAGATTGAACAAGACGAGGACACGGACGAGGCGAAGGACAAAGTCAACCTTTGGTCAGCGAACGGAGCGACACATCACAGCCCCGGTCTGCGTCGGTTTCCGTACTGTTTCTTTCATCGACTGGGAAAGAGAGCAAGAACAACTCCAGCCACGCCTTTCCCTTTCAAAGTCCTGTCATCTCACAAGTTTCTGAGAGCACATACAAGACAAACCACAGCTGCGAATGCTACGTGTGTGTGTGTGTGTGTGTGTGTGTTATCTGTCTTCGTATTCAACGCTTGAACAGATGCATGTTTTCGATGCAAGAACTCCCTGGAAGAAACTGGAAGCAAAGCGGTGTGTGTTGGATAACTGAACAAGTGGAAAGAAAGCGATCAACAAGACAAAGTTCAAAATCCCTGCCTCTTCTCAGCTTCCCATTTTTTTGATAAGGTCAGCTCTCCCTCGCCTAAGCCGAGGTAGCAGCAGCGGCGACAGCAGGGGTATCGTCGTCAGCGGCACCGTTGGCGCCACCTCCGTTGGTCTGCTTCTGACGACGCTCCTTCTCGGTCTCGAGCTGGTTATACAGCAAAAACAGCGCCTTCTCGTTGGCCTCGGGCGTGCCCTGGATGGTAAACATGCGCTCGCCCGTCTCGTCGTGCGGCACCTTTGCGATCGAGATCCTCGAGCCGCTCAGACGGCGGATCTCGGTGATCTTGGAGCCGCCCTTGCCGATGATGCAGCCGACCATGTCCGAGGGGATCGAGATGTTTTGCGTGCGCAGGTTGGCTGCGTCGACCAGAGGTGGAGCCGACGCGTTGGGCTCGCCTGCGTTGGCCGAGTTGGCCGTGGCTCCAGCAACGAGTCCTCCGCCGGGAGTCACGACGGCGTTGGGGTCGGTGCGGCGCGAGTTGTTCGAGTTGGCGGTGGCAGTGTTGGTGTTGTTGTTGTTGTTGCTGTGGTGTTGGTGGTGGTGGTGGTGGTTGCGGTTCGAGTGATGGTTGTTGTTGCTGTTGGACGACGAGTTGAGGTTCATGTTGGCCATGGCACCGGCGAGGTAAGCGGGGCCACCCTGGCGACGCGAACCCTGCTGCTGAAGCCCGCCCATACCGCCAGCGGCAAGGATACCGGGACCGTCGCCCTGACCGGGTTGGTAGAGCACCACGTTCTGCGATCGGTCCCAGTCTTGAGCAAGACACTTGACAATCTCGTGAATAGCCACACGGATGGCGTCGACGCTACCCTGGACCTCGACGACACGCTCAGTGGACTGGGGCAGCATCTCCTTGCTCGCAACCATGCGCGCGCCCGAAAGGTCCTGGATGTGCTTGATCTTCAACCCCTGACGGCCAATGACGGTGCCCATGAGGTTGTGCGAGATCAACAGACGCACCGAGGTGGTCTGCGCAAGCATGGCAGCAGGCGAGCCATCAGCCTGGACGGGAGCATTGAGCGGGTTCTCGAGGATGGTCTTGGCGATGAGCGCAAAGGCGTCCGAGATACCAACCAAGGTACCCGAGACGGAAAGCACGCGGTCATGCACGCCGGGAACGACCTTGGTGACGCCGGCCTTGACGCCGGTCTGCTCGCGAAGCTCAGCGACGTTGGCGCCGCCCTTGCCGATGATGATGCCGGCCTCCTTGGTGGAGACGAGCGCACGCACGAGGAGGGTGGCGTTGGGGTCGATGATGTCGGCGCCCGCCTCGGCGTTTTCGTCGCCAGCGACGGCGGCGGAGGCGTCAGGCGTAGCAGCGTCGGGAGCGGGGTTGGTGGTGGCGGCGGCGTCGAGAGCAGCGGGAGCGACGGCCGCGGACTTGGTCTCTGTTGTGTAGTGGTAAGTAGCGCAAAGTCAGTCAGTCAGCGTGCATTTCGTAGTAGAGACGTAAAACGAACATACCAGCAATGGAAGCGGCGGACATTTTGAATGGAGGTAAAGGTTGGAATGAGGATGCGGGAGGTGAGAAAGGTAGGAGGGTTGATGGGTGGGACCGGAGATGAAGTGGTGCGGGTCAAGGTGACGGTGGGACGCAGGGAAACGAGGTGAGGGGTGGTTGTGTTGCGGGCGGGTGTGGCGGGATGGTGTTGTGGAAACGGAGGGTGAAGAGGATGGCGGAGGAGGAGATGTGAAAGGAGAGAGAAGACGAAGATGAGGACGAAGAAAGGTGGTGGTGGTGAGATGAAGAGGAAGAAAGGAGGTCGAGTGAATGTCATTCATCGGTGCCAGAAAAAGAAAAAAAAAAAAAAAGAAGAAAAAAAAAAAAAAAAAAAAAAGTTGGAAAAATTCCAGGTTTGATGGTGCAGCACAGCGCATTATTCTCTCGTCCAAGATGGTCTGTTCGCTCTTCCACGAGCCAGGACAGTGCCGCAGGGAAGATGATTTCTAAGTGGGGATATCGATCGGGTAATCATAGTGGCAAAAAATCGGTGATCTGACTTGAATTTCGCACCAAAACTGTGAGAGGGCGCGTTCGATTTCATCGAGCTGCAAGTTGAGCACGTTTTGCTCGGTCTGAGATTCAAAATTGAAAAAGGTCAGCCGATCTAGCCTGTCGACCATCAATCACCACATCTGCCGAATGCACCTTTTTTGGGCGTCAACAGAACAAGCTCGAGCCAATTCAATTCTTTGCATGCCTCGACAACTTGTTACTTGACCCTCATCACCATCACCTTTTCAAAAGCCTGTCCTCGCCAACTCATCCTACACGGTTTTCATTGCATTCAAAAATGTCGACACAGGCATCGCGCCAGGCAGCCACGTCGCTCTCGGATCCATCTCAGCAGGGCACGCTTGCCTACGCTTATCGACGATCCGTTGTTGCGCTGCAGAGCGTATTTGGCGGCAACGCAGACTCAGAGTATGCCGAACGCGAACCGTTGCTGAGCAACCAAGATGATAGCCACAACGATGCTGCTGCTGCTGCTGCTGGTGGTGGTGGTGGTGCGTCTGGATCCAACGCCAACGGCAATGGCGGCTACGGTGCAGTGGCCTCCTCCTCCTCGCGCACCCCCTCGTCTCGCATCCGCAAACCCAAAAAGATTGTCTCTCAAAGCAAAGTGGAAGCCAAGGTGTGGTTTGCCAACGAGCGCACCTGGATCTCGTGGTTGCGTGTTTCCATCCTCATCGGCTCGTTTGCACTGGCACTGTTCAACTCGGACACTTTCTTCAAGCACCACAACGACCAACATCCGGGACATGACAGCAACTACCTCTCTTCGGGTTCCATCAAGGCGTTTGGTGCCGTCTACGCGGGCATCGCTGTGTTGACGCTGCTGTGGGGGCTGTACAGCTACCAGCGACGTGTGACGCTGATCAAGACCAAATACCCGGGCAACTTTGACGATCTCATCGGCCCACCTCTGATCTGCGCTGCACTCTTTGTCGCTGTGCTGCTCAACTTTATCGTTCGTGTCAAGCAGCACAAGTACGAGTCGCAGCATTGACTGCATACTAAGTTACGCTTGCCCTAACTTAACTCGTCTCGCTCTTGTCATTGCTAGTTATTTGCTGACCTTGTTTGAATAAGAAGCACAGACACGGCCAGCGTCGATTTTGTTTTTCCTTTTTTTTCCTTTTTTCCTTTTTTTTTTTTTTTCCCCCCCCCAAAAAAGTCGAGCGTCGAATCGTGAGCCTTGAGCGCCGCAGCCCGAAAGCGGGGACATGTTTGGGTCGACGCAAAGTTAAATTTACAACAAAGATTCTGCGTTGGCATTTCGATAGAGCAGTCAGTCGCCTCTCCTTGTCTCTTTCTCAGAGTCAGTAGTCAGGGTCCACAAACTTGTTTTCCACCATCTCCAGCTCCAGCCTCGCTCTCCATCCTCGCACCATCCTCAATCACGAATCCAGGCGCGCTGGGCTCGTTCGACATCCTTTCTGCATCTGGCCATTGCAGTACAGTAGCGTCGTCCTCATTTCACTGCTGCGCCCAACTCAAGGCAAGCTCAACCTTTCTTTATTCACTCGGCTTCATGCCGTTCCACATTTCTACCTCGGTCGCCTCAGCCACGCTCCTAGCCCCCTTTCATCCCCGGTCGGCCGTCTAGTCTAGGAGCGCGCGCTCTCTCTCTCTCTCCGCTACAAGCTGGAGCACGCGCCATTTCTTCTTGAACGACCCGTCACCTCTCTTCTCTCAACCTCATCCTCACCACTGCACCATGTCGTACCATCCCTCGCACGCCGGCGCGCATCACGCCAACTTTCTCAGTGCTGGTCTACCCATCAACTATGCTCAAAATCACTCTGCTAATCCTGGCTCGCCCAGCGCAAACCCATCTCTTCTAGGCAACGGTATCTCGTCTCACTCTTTTCCCGTTGCGCCTTCTCCTAACAATGGTACGCCACAGCCACAACAGCAGCAACAGCAGCAGCAGCAAGCACAACAGCAACAGCAACAGCAACAGCAACAGCAACAGCAACAACAGCAACAGCAACAGCAACAGCAACAACAACAACAGCAACAACAACAAGCTGCGGTAGCCGCCGCTCAGCAACAACCGCAGCCAAGCACATCAGTCCCACCGGGCGTACCAGATCAAGACGGCCTCATTGCTCCTCCCTCGATGCCCCTCGAGCTCGACTTTGACAACCTCGAGAGCGCCTCCAACTACATGCACACGTACGCACTCTCCCAAGGCTTTGACATTCGCATCCAGTGGTCTGCCAACAACCAAACACGAATCTGCTGGTCGTGCTACCGCGGAGGCTTCCCCGAATCGCTCAACCCAGACGGCACGCCCAACAGCAAGAAGCGCCAGATCCCCAAGGACAAAGAGCGACGCAAGCGCGGCTCGCTCAAGATCGGATGTCCATTCCGCGTGCAGTGCACCAAGAACTGGAAGACCGGCAAGATGGAGTTGCGCATCATGGAGGGCAGGCACAAGCATCAGATGGAGACCGATCGCGAAAATCTGCCCAGTCAGGTGAGGAGGATCAAGAATCAACGCAAGGCGCACGATTCGCCGGGGACGCCCCAGGCAGGCAATGCGGCGGCCAATGCGGTGGCTCAGGCGGCTAACTTGACGGCGACGCCTACGCCGGCGCCCGTGGCTGCAGCTGGTGGCTCGCAGGCTGCGTCCAAGGGTAGCGGTGTTGCGGCTAAGAACAATCGCAACGCAGGCGCGACTCGGCAGCAGCAGCAGCAGCAGCAGCAGCAGCAGGCACAGCGCGCCACCCCGCATCAACAGCAGCAATCCATAACACCGTCCAATCACGCCGGCCTCGTCGTCAGCGCAGCTGGGCCATCGGCGCATCATCAGCACCTCAGTCTGCTCGGCACGCCGACCCCCTCGAACGGCGATGCGACGCTGCTCGATCTCGACTCGGACAGCGTGCTGGCCGCATCTTCTAGCTCTGCGTCGCCCGCGTTGGTCAAGCCGTCGTTCGAGCGCCAGATGCTCAACCTGCTCGGCGTATACGACCGCTCCGACGCCGCCTCTCGCTCGATCATGGACAAGGAGCTCGAGACCATGCTCTCGCGCGCCGAGACGCGATTGGAAAAGTCGGCACGCAAGAGGCGCAAGATCGCGCCCAACAGTGCGCCTATCATCGACTCGACAACTCTGCCCCTGCTCAGCGGCGCACCACCGACGAGCGCGGCGGCGAGCAACGGCAACATCGCATCGCTAGCGAGGAACGCGTGGAACGGCCGCGCCACGCCCGGTGCAGCTGCAGCACACGTCAATGGCATAGGATCGCCGTTGAGAGCTGCCACGGCGGCCGCAGTAGTCGGGCTGGGTGGCGGTAACAGTAATGGGCTGGTAGCCCCTGCAACACCGATAGCTCAGTTGGCGGGCGGTGCAGCGGAACAACAGGCCCCACCGAGCTCGGGCAAAGGCTCGGCGAGGTGTAGTAACTGCAAGGCGTATGGGCACAATCGTAGGCGGTGTCCGTTGGGTTGACGTCAGTATTCACTCTACAGTTATAAGGCTGGAGATGAGGAGGGCGAAGAATAGGACGCTCTTTGTTCAGCATTATAGATGCGAGTTGGTGTTTGTGCTGTGCGTACGGTGTCTTGAAGAGGTTTGGCGATGTTGGGGTGTGAGATCGGGTCGACTGGCTCATGGATCGGGCGTGCGTACATCGACGGTTTCAGTGTTTCTTCGCGTGGCACGGACACCGTCAGAATGTCGAACAAGACCTCCATCCTCTCTTTGCTCACCCTATCTCCCTCTTACCATCCAAACACACACACACTCTCTCTCTCTCCCTCTCTCACACCGCAACCTCACAATCGTTTCAACGGAAGCAACAATCAACGATGGCCGAAAAGTTCTCCAAATTCCGCGATCCAGGCACGGGCATTCAGGTGTTTCTCACGCCCGTCGTCGCCTCTTCCTCCTCCTCCTCTTCACTAACACAGATCCTGCTGCCGCTGTTTGCGGTGCTGGGCGTTGTGCGTGCCATAGTGGGCGGGATATGCTGGTGCCTCTATCTGCTGTCTGGGTGGTGCGGGTTTTTGCGCGCCGTACTGTTTGCGCTCGGCTTTCTAAAGTTGCCCGTCGACGAGGTTGCCAAGAGCGGCAGGCGGGGTGCTGCATCGATTCGGGGAGATGTAGCAAAAGGAAAAGGTGTGCTGGTGCTAGCCAACCACAGCTCGTGGGTCGATCTACTCGTGCTAGCGTGGCTCTACCCGGAGGTGAAGTTTGTCGTGCCCGTCATCGACGCTGTCACTGCTCCCTCGACGACCGAGGCGGTGAGGAAGAGAGGCACGCCCAAAGCGAACGCCATGTCGGCCAACACGCGCATCGTCACCCCCATCCCTACCACCACCACTTCAACAGCACCGGCGATAATCGGCTACGCAGTGCTCACGCTCCGCTCGGCGCTCTCGTTCGTCGGCGGCCTCCCGCCCACCCGCGCTGCGCTGCCCTCCAACGCTGCAATCCACGCAACGCTCTCAGCCGCCCTCGCATCCACCTCCACGCTGGCGTTCTTCCCAGAACTCGTGACGTCGAACAACCGCGCACTGCTGCACATCGCCACGCTTCCATCCTCTCCACCCACACGATCAACGCACGTCGTAACGCTCAAGTACGCCCCGCCCACCCACGCCAGCGTCAGCTCCGTGTACTCTGTCGGACAGCCGACGGGCTCGGTGCTGAAGCACCTGGCGCAGATGCTGTTCGTCTCGAGCCCGGTGCGCGCGGTTGGTGTGAGACGCGCCGAGGTGGGTGCGGTGGAGCAGGGGCAGGACTGGGCGGAGCACGTCGTGGGCCACATGTCGAGCATGGCAAGGCTCAAGCAGACGAGTATAGCGTGGTGGAGTAAAGCCGAGTTCTTGGCTATGGTTCGCGCGAGGAGTCGCAGGAGCTGAGACTCGACACTCGAAAGGACGAGACTGGTCACACGGAAATAGGGTCAAATCGATGCGAAACCGATTGCGATGCGATGCGAAAGGAGCGTCTACGATGATGTATGATACCGGTACAAATACAACTGGATCTTCCACTCTACTCAATCGTACCCGTTCAACCCCGTCCGACCACTACACCACTGCGCCTTCCTCCACGTGTCGATCCTGCTCCCCATCCAGCCCGTGGTCAGCCCGTCGTCCGCATGCGGCTTGGTCACACCGATCCGCAGAAACTCGCTCGTATACCTGCACTTGCCCCACACGCTCTCCGTCCGCCTTCTATGCGGCCAGTCCTGTTCCGGCCACGCTTCGCCCTTGATCCGCCTCCACTCCCACATCAGGCACGCTTCGGCCGCACGGCAGCGTTGCTGGCACTCGTCTGCACTTGCGGTGTGCAGGTCGGTGGTCTCGCTGTCCCACTCTTCGAAGGCTTGCCAGCCTATGATGCCCACTTCGCCTGGCTGCTGCCCCGCTGGAGTGCGATCTGGGTGGTTGAGTTGCAGCATGGCGGACTTGAGGAAAGCGGGGGTGAATTCGTCCCAGACGTCTGCCCATCTGACTGTGTCGTTTGGTGCGAGGTGCGGTTCGATGCGGCGCTGGAAGGCGTACATGCGCGCCACGTCGGCCGGTGTGACGTGGTGAAACGTCAGGATGGGCTCGCACCAGTTGGCGCGAGCGAACTTGAGCACGCGCGGCGGGTCGCTGTTGAACCTCTCGCCGCCCTCGGGGCTGAGCTGCTTGAGCTCGACGCCGGGCGTGTCGTACAAGCTCTTGCTGAGCAGCGCGTCGCCGAAGGCACTCTTGAGGATCAAATCGTCATGGTGGTGCTCGTACTCGGCGTCCGCGCCGAACGACGCCTGCATCAACCCCTGCGAAACCACAATCCCCGACCCGCCGTGCGTGAACATCGTACTCACCCCGTCGTAGTCGCAAAACGTCGCATGCCCCAACAGGTACTGCCTCGAAGCGTCGAGCGTCGAGAGCCATTTGACGGCAGAAGGCCAGAACAGAAACGTATCCGCCTCGACGAGGATGTACCACTTGTTGTTGGGGAAGCGGCGCCAGGCCTCGGCGAACGAGGGGAGAAACTTGTACTTGTCCAGCTGCCAGCCGGCGTCTTGGCGCGACATGGCGTCGAGGTCTTGCGAGCTCGAGATGAGCGCCGAGAGCTCGCCGCGCAGCGCCTTGAATTCGGGTAGCGACGAGATGGTCGACGAGAGGTTCGAGAGCGCGTCGTACAACTCGATGCCGTTGAGAGTCAGCGCGTAGTCCGAGACGTAGAGCGCGTTGGGCATGTAGAGCGCCGAACGCGACTGTTCGGCGAGGTGGATCAGCAGGCGCTTGTGCACGGTTGCGCTGCCGACTTTGGTGATGAGGACGATATCGTCTTCCAGCCGGTAGGGCGTCGGTTTGCTCGAATCCACGGTGAGAGTCGTTGTTGCACTTGTCGACGCTGAAGAGCGAGGTCCGTCGCGCCACAGCACCATCAGCGTTAGAACGACACACACGCACACCAGCACGCGCGTCTTGCACCTCTTGACCCACGCTGCCACACGCTGCACCACCGAGCTTTCCTCTTGGTCGTCGTACCGCGCTGCCTGAGCGCCATGTCGAGGCAGCCACGCCGACTTCTCGCACACCTCGTACGGCGTATCGTGCGAAACAGCCAGCGTCGCCGTGGCCTGCTGCAGTGGCGAGCACGACAGCGAGGACGACGCAGATGCGTTGCGGGACGACCCTACTCCGCGATCGCTGTCGATTACGGCGTCGGTCGAGGGGATGGCGACGTACCCTTGGTGTGGTGGTATCATGTTGCCGGCTGGTTAGAGAGGGTGCTCCATGGATGGAGAGGTCGTGGTGGTGGTGATGGGAGGTCTATGTATCCTGACCAGAGAGAGAGAGAGAGGAGAGAGTGAACAGCCATGCGAGGGCAGGGGACCAGTGGCTATCAACAGCAGACATCTTCGAATCCAGGAGGCTTCAACATTCATGCGCACGCACAGCCCTCTCATCACCACATGGACCCTTTTACCACTCGCTGCCTACTGTGCACAACACAGCAGTAACCGCGCTCGGAGGCCTGAGTTACTCAACGGCGGTGTGTGTCTCCGAACGGAAGACGTCTCATCGATAGCAGAGGCAGTGGTATGTACAGCAACGCATGAGAGTCGGGACCGCGTGCTCGTGCATTTGTACACAAGACTCCGCCCATCGCTTTTTTGGTTCCGCTTGCCAAGCTGTCGTGTTGGTCGTCGTTGGCGGATTTGGACATGCCTGGCCCTAAAAAATTCGCTTGGCGAGACGCAGCAAGTCCGAGGGCGGTGCGAAATTTTGGTTTGGCTGCCCCGGTCAACCCGCTTCGGGACCTGTTTCTTCACACCCCCCCCCCCCCCCCCCCCCCCCCCCCCCTTGTCCCCCTCTTTCTAACCTTACACCTCTCCGAGGCTTGCACGATAGCGAGCCACTGCGTGCTGCGAGCCAACGAACAGCGCCTACGAGCACGAGCGAAATGCATCGCAATGCATCACAATGCGATTTTTTTGGACCACGCTGCGTTCGAGGGTGCGATGCGTTTCTGCGCTGGCAAGGCTCGGCCAATTTCCTTTTCGTGCATGCGAGACCCACATGCACAGCTGCACAGCTGCACGAAGTCATCATTCGCCCCAAAGCTCTAAGTCAGAGATCGAGCCCCCATGCGATCCGGGCTAAGAGCGAGAGTGTAACGCCGAGCGATCTGAGCGTACCACTTGATTGGGCGAAAGAGGTCCCGTGGGATGCGAGCCGGGCGAGTTCATTTGTTGCGAACAAGTTAGATTTCCGCACACACCCTCCCCACGCGGTCGAGTCGTTGGGTATGGCATCAAAGCGCAAGGCTCGATTGGCGAGGAAGATAGCGTGCTTGCGTGGTCAGCACAGGGCACTTCCGAAGTGCCATTGAGCACACACGATCTCTTCACCAAAAATACACAAAAAAGCCGATCAAAAAAGCATCCTAAAAAACCAGAACCGGAAAAGACACACCACACATCACTGGCTTGATCACATCAAATCTTTGATTCCAATGTCAATCACATTCATGTATACAAGTCACCCTTCCACCTCTTCCTTCTCCTTGGCCTTGCCCCTCTTCGCAGCCAAAGCCTGCTTGCGCGGCGACTTGGCAAACATGGTCCGCTGCGCATTGAACCTCGCCTGCGATCTCGCCACCTCCTCCACCACCATGCTCAGCGCCGCCAACGACGCAGGATCCCAGCTCTCACTCGAGACATCCTTGTGCAGATGACCCCGGCCGTTGGTGAGCGCGTCCGAGATGTACGTGTGTACAGCTTGTGACATAGAGTGGCTGGGTAGGAGCGATGTGTCATGTGCTTGAAGAGCGGTTGCGTCGTGTTTGAGGGGCGGAGGAGGGGCCGTGGTGGAGAAGGAAGTAGTAGCTTCGTCGTCATCGTCATCGTCATCGTCGTCGTCGTCTGGTGCCCACTGATAGCCATTATCATCGTCATTGTCGACAGACGAGGCGGCGGAGGTGTCGTCGTCGCTGGGTCCCGAAGCGACGCTCTCGCCGCGCTCAACGAGCCGCTGCAGCTCATCGTACAGCTCGACCCACCTCGCATCGTCTGCCGGCGCCTCGACCAGATCGAGATCCAGCAAAGCCTTCTCCACCAGTTCCTGCGCTGCTGCGGGCAGCCTCCAGTTGTATCCGGGCAGCATCTTGTTGGTGAAAGACTTGCTCTCCGCATTCACATGTACCCTAGATTCCTTTGCCTTCCCTTCCTTGCGATCCTGCCGAAGCCTAGGTCGTCGATCATCCATCTTCCGCTTCCTCCCTGGCTTGCTGTTGCCTCCAGCCGCACCGTCTATCTGACGACGAACGCCGCTCATTGCGGAACAGCGCCCGAGCTAGAGCGCGTCTGCTGGTTGAGCACGCGCTGGAGCAAGTTGGTCAACACTTCAGCCCTCTGTGCAGCGCCGAGCGACATAAACACCTCGGCTACACTCTTTCCCTTTGCGTCTCGGATTCTACCCAGTTGGCTCCCTGCAAACGCACCAGCAAGCGCGCCTGGAATGTTGCCTACAATGAATCCCAGCGCAGTACCCGATGCGCCACCAACCCACTTCCAGAACGGCGCGACGCGGTGCACCTCAGGACGGAGGAGTTCCTCAAAGACGTTTGCAAATACGCCGTCTGCCTGCGGCTGGCTGCTTCCGGCTCTACGACGGCGATCCTCGTTGGTCTGGGTACCGTTCGAGTCGTCCTCCTGCTCCTGCTTGAATGCGCCCGGGAAGAAGCTCTCGAAGAAGTTGGCCGAGTAGCTCTGCTCCTTCTCGCTGTACTCGGACGCCTCTTCCTCGTCTTCGCCGCCTGGAAAGAAAGAATCGGTCGAGGGGCGCGACTGGCGCAGCTGATCGTACTCGCGACGTCGGTCCGTGTCCGAGAGCACGTAGTACGCGTCGGCGAGCGTCTGGAACTTTTGCGTGTAGCGCTGACGCTCGGCGGATGTGGCGTTGGGAAAGCGGTCCGGATGCGTCTTGAGCGAGCGCCGCTTGTAGGCCTCTTTGATCTCGGCGGCCGATGCGGTAGGAGTGACACCGAGCGTTCGATAGTAGTCGGGAAGAGGCGCGTCCATGCTCGTCGGTTTGCAGTGGAAGCCTAGGAAAGAGTTGTGCTGGAAAAGAAGACTGCGTCGCGATGATCAGTAGGGCGAGCGACAGATGGTGGTGAGAAAGCAACCGATGGCAGCAAAGTCGCCTTGCTCTTGAACTAATCTCTTGCGCCTCGAGTTGCCACAACCGATGCTGTGGATGTGCGAGTGCCAGAGTGGCAGCTGAAAGTGAGAAAGAGAGAGAGGCAAGAGAGCGCCACGCGAGTCAAAAAGACGTCACCGCTTTCGTGGCTGAGTCGCTTTTTCAAGGGTCCAATTCTTGAGGCATGTGAATGCTGAATAAAGCTGAGTCATCGACAAAAAAAAAAAAAAAAAAGATCGCTGATCCGTCTTTGCTAGACGAGTCAGATCGGCAGATCGCGATCCTCATCTCGTCCGCCTCGATCGAAGCTGCAAACCTGCGTCTGACCGTAGATGTGGAATTCACATAAATTACTGTAGGTGCGGAAACCGGCTGTGTGCATCAGGCTCCATAAAGACGACAAAGTTCCGTTGCGTGGGCGGCTTGTAGGAGGTTCCTCGAGCCGTGTGCAGTCATAAGCGAGAATGCAGTCACGCCAACGCGCATGAGATGATCAGCATCCTCAAGAAGCTCGGATCGCAGAAGCCAACGAGGCGTCGATCCTCAACACACAAATGACGGTCATGCTGGAAACGATGCAGTACAGTATGTGCGATAAGCGCTGGCAAGCTGCTGCATGCTACAAAGCCGCCGGCAAGGACGCATAATTCAACTACAGTACGAACAGTCTACTGCAGCCTCAGCCGCTGCAGACGTGCTCGACAAACTGTGACAGGGGCTTTCAGCATGGATCAGGGCCGACTCGGACCTCTTTTTATGGTCAGGGCGCAACACAGAAGGCCATGGCCACCGGCGGCAAGTGAGCGCTACCCTAGTCCGAGTCGGCAGATTGCATTGACCCCGCCTCGCTACAAGCCGGCACAGGTGCATCTGCAACAGTCAAATCGAAAAGCTTCGGTGCATCTCGCTTCGGGGTGCAGCTGAAAGAGCTCGAGTATGGTCGCCGGACTTTCGGCGTCTTTCTGAGAAGGCCGGGCTAGAAACAAGACTCAAACATTTCAGCTGGGTACTGATGGTGGATCACGATGTTACACTGACAGCTCGGCTAGACGAGAGCAATTGGTCTGGCATGAGGCGGAGGGGGCGTTGAGAGGGCTCGGCAAACAGGCAGACCCCTGTCGATCCTCATTGCTGAGTTGCGCAAAAATGGCTGCACCCTTCAACTCATGTCCCCTTCAACTCATGTCGAGGCAAGGGTGAGCTATGTTGCTGCTGCGGCGGCTGCGTCGGCTGGGCACTAAGCAGTCTTGATCAGACCGCTTTCGTGTATCGACACTGCTGGTGACATATCCATTCGACCATGGTCAGGGACAATCAAACTCCTATCGAGAGCGGATAGGAGCGCATGAGGGAGCTCAGCGAGAGCGCTTCCCGTGGTGCTGGTGTAACGTAGTTCACGTAGATCCGGAATTCACATAGATGAGGAATTGAGGGGGAACTGACCAGCTCTGAGGGCCGTTGGATTTTCGCAATTT